>JAVTVY010053421.1:0-27787 GCA_036873755.1 Hanleya hanleyi
GGAGAATCATTTTGCAGATGAATGGAATTTTCTCCTAATGCGATGTGAAACTAATTGGGGATGAAAATTGTTTTATGGTCAATCTCCAGAACTGCTTTTCAATTTTCAATATTTTTTTTTTTTTGTGTTCTGGCTGAGATTTTATCCTATTTGAAGCAGACCATTAGCAGAGGAACTATCTGTTTATGAAGTCCACCGAAATTATTATCCGGGTCAGGCAGATTGGGTAGCCCTTTTGTTCCCCTGCTTTCTTCGCCTCAGCTGGGGCTCATCTGCACTTTCATCAGGGAGAACCTGTTGATATGTGTTCGTAAAGAATGGCTATTCTGGATGGCCAAAGAATGAGACCTCTCTGCCCATTCTATCAACTCTGCCTTTTTTCTGCTCCACCAATTATTAGAGGGGAGTAACCTATAGATGTTAGCCGACAGAATCTGATCTGGAGCTAAAGAACAGAACTCGAGTAGATTCCTCATTGATGTTGATAGGCTAGACTACACTCCTGTGTTTGCTGGGAGTGGAATTCTATTTCGGCTTAAATTGGATTGGATGAAATTTCCCCGGCTTCAATCTATAAACACATAGACCTGCTGATGTTTGATGTTGCTTGTACAGATAGAGTTTGAGGTGTTATCCAGGGTTAATTTGCGGATTCTGTTGATTCCCTGCAGAATTTGTCTGTGCAGTGTTTATTGGCAAAGGCTCCAAATTCCACAAATTAGGAACTAACATATGTTTGGGATTGCAGCTTCAAATCTCCTTGCTGGATTACAATTTCATCCGAAGGGAAGATGGACTATGCAAATATTACATCACTGATTACTCCATCTGTCCCTGGAAAACTTCTGTTGTCTGCTGAAGCTTAACTGTGTGGACAGCCAGGCTTAAACTTGCCAGAGTTTAACAAGGTTAGGATTTGTTAAGAGGTCTGGAAGTGATTAGTGAGGACACCATTTGTGTTTGGCAGGAGCCTTACTATTGCTTAATCAGATGCAGGTGGAGTGTTACTACGGCAGATACAGTCCTGCTCACACATCTGATGGAACTAAATACAACATTCAGAGATTTTTTCAGCTGCGCTCAATTCAGCTAAATTCACCCACTCTGGATTTAGCTGGACTTTTGTTTGGTTTTACATCCGGAACACAAATTATTGCAGTAGAAAAGAAAGCTTTTGAGATTTGTCATAATTACAACTTACAGGATTTCATAAGTAATAATTTTGACCAATAGGATTCCCCCCCCCCCCTTCTTTCTTTTTGCTTTTCTCCTAACTTTCAAGGCATCAGATAAAACTATCGTACTACCAGAAATCCTACTGGCACAGTGGCCGCACCATATATGAGCCAGAACTTCTGATTGGATTGCCAGTACCATAGTGTTCTAGTCAAGGGAACAGCTGTTATAGTGAGATGTTCGCTATGCATCACTGCAGCATATGTAGGCATGCGGAGATCATGATGAGAAAGTCAGCATCAAATATGTGATATACAGTACAGAAAACATATGAAGGTTCATGACCCATCTAGCCTGGCCATTATTCACATATACTACATAAGAGGAAGGCGGTAGAATCTATAATATTTGCCTCTTACCTTGCTCAGAGTAGAGCCTGATTTCAACCACATGGTTTTCAGAGCCAGAGGAGTTTCCCTAGAGATTAGACTTTAAACCATTTGCCCGACATTGAGTGAATCTGAAGTTTTGACCGTCTCTACCTGGTATCCAATTAGTGGCTTGACTGCTGTTATTTCTCTTCACTGGCTTCAAGCTGAATTTCCGATACATCATATCTTCCGCTAAATGTCCTGTTTTCCGCTAAATTTATCCAGCAACATTCAAACAGGTGTCCAGCCGGTAGGGGGTGCTATATCAACAGTGCAAAAACTAGTTGTGGCCCAGATAATGATCTTGGATGATTTTATATGGGAAATCCTGCGTATATGATTTAGGCAATAATGGACAGCAAAGACACGCCAAGATTCTGAGTATCGAGAAATTCCTTTCTTATTGATTGAAGCAGAAAAAAATCTGATGTGATTGGATCTCTTGGATTATTCCTATAGACTGGCAGTAAATTTGTACCATGGATGCAGAAAGGCAGCATTATCTAAACTGAGACAGGAATGGCTAAAGAAATATTTGATGAAAAGTTTTCAAAGTTGAACCACGTGAAGGAGTTTTCAGTTTTCCGGGATTTCATCAACAAATTGAGAGATAGGATCTCCCAGGCTTCATATTCATAATTGGATATTAAAGTTTGGACAGACCAACATCCATTCCCGGATGTTGGATGTTATGTTAACTCTGTGTTATCAGTTATTTCTGAGCAGGATTCATGAAACTTGCAACATCCTGATAATGTGATTTATTGAGTTTTACAACTGGGTTTTATGCTGTTACAAATTGGAGAATTCTCAGTGTGGAATATCTTAAACATATCTTGTTTTTGCAAACTTAGAAAGCAAGCAGTCATGTGTAATTCAAATTCCATGTGAATAGAAGTTGTTCCAGAATTTTTGTATGTACTGCCCTTTAACCATCTGGACAACCCTACAGCAAATATAATAGATTTGCGGGCAGATCATTGTAACTGGAATGTGTATAATCCCGGACTTCGTGACCGTTTAAAATTGCCTTGGGTTTACCACTGACACAACAAGCTTGATTTTGTAATCAAGCAAATTGACTTGATTTCTGCATTAACTGTGTGAACAGATTCTGTGTAATCTGGATATTACAAACACAGTTGCGGTTACTGATTTCATTTCTGTCTCATCACCTTACCCCGAGGACACGAACTTAATTTGGTAAATTGCCGACCATTATATATGGTCACACACACACTGCATCCATTGGGACAGATACTGTTAATATCAGAGAGAACTAATTCCGCTAAACTTGATAATATTTGTGCTAATTATTCCTTGGATGCGAAAACAACGACACCATATGCGACAGCAGGGGGAGCGGTTTTTATCGGGATAGCTATTATTTAATTGTGTGTAATGATGCCAGTAATGGTGGACTATTTTCCCTACAGACTGCAGGAGAAATTACACAGCAACATGGGCCTGAAGGAAAGCGGAACTACTTTCATCAAGTCCATCACCCACCTGTTGGAACAACTGCTTGACTACAGGTGAGTGCTTGGGTTCTAATCAAACAGATTTTTTTACCACCCAGTCCATATTTGGGGTGTGGGGTATTGTCATTAGTATGTACGTCCGTTCATCCTTTCATCCATCAATATTTCATATAATGTCTGTGCCATACTAGAGCATATCGGCACTAATATTACATATACATTCTCCATATGTAGTGTACTTTGAACCAGCCCTGTGTTAAAACGTGTTCCGTGCAACTAAATTACAACCAATGAACAGATGACGAGAAAGACTGGTTAGCCGCTGGAATCTCTTAATATATTGATAGAATCTAAGTATATGCAGAGAAGATGGATGGACAATGCCTTTGATCCTTGTCTTATGTCAAACATTGCATTCTTCAGACACGAACATGTGAATTCAAAACAACCAGAGGAGATAAAGTAAATACGACATATTGGCTGACTCTAATTTTCTCAAATATGGGCATATTCGGCGAAGTCACGAGGGCACGAATGCAATTCGGAAATATTTATAATGACATGACTGGTCTTTGTTATGACAGACCCACACTCTGTCATGGTATGGTTACTTCCGTTATTTCACTAAATAAATGCTCTCCTTTTGAAGTTCCTGGAAAAAGCATTTGCAAACCACCTGATTATTTGAAACGTTTTGTGCTGGTGATCATTGGCAAAGTAATTTTGTAGTTTTACAGTGTGCTATTTTTAGCTGGCGAGATTGACATGGGTGTTTTTGCACACCTGCTGACCATGTTGGCTATATACCAAGACTATTTCCATAGAAAGTTGACGAGAATTCCTGTTTCTGTTTTCATTTCTCTGTTCTTCACTCAAACTGCTTTTTCCGGAGTTTCCACCAAATTCAGAAATATTTAATAACTTCCTTGAAGCAGTGCCCTAAAAGATCCTGTGTAGGAAATATGTTACATATGTGTGATGGATAAAAATGAAGTTTACTCCCACATGCTTCAAGCTGTCATGTGCAAATGCAGGTCAGCTGGCCTGCATTTCATACAGTTTTGATTGGCAGTAAATGTTTGTAAGTTTCCTGTCATGTGGAGGGAATTATCCATTACTGCCAGGTTCAGATTATAGAAAGTATGGATACATGTGTATATAGTTTATACTGTCATATATATATATATATATATATCGTACATTTAATCTCCATGTATGATACACATGTATGGTGTTAGTGTTTGTAGACATCAAAAATATAGGCCCAGAACAGAAACTAAATAGAGTTTGTAAAACAGATTTGTTAACTTAAATTCCTTGTATGAAAGAAAGATAGATAGGTAGGGGGGAAGGTCATCACTGCATTTAATAGGACTAGTTTGAAACTCAAGTTAGGCCAAATAACAAACCTTGTCTTTTGTTTCCGGTCAGTGCACATGTCGTACTGAACCTTGCACGTCAAAACATTTTTCTTGCTAATTTTCCTGCAAAGTTATCTCCCTTGGCAAAGGCAATTTGTCTCTTAATATAATGTTAAGTGTTACAACAGTTATTAGCTGTTGAATTATTGATCAATAATGAATTTTTCAGGGTTGAGGCTTATCAGACAATATTAAGATTTTGGCCTCAGTACAATGTACATGTATTTCAAGTATATCGATACGGTAATCCCTCTGATAACTAAATCACAGGAAGTGAAATTTTCTTCAATAAAATCAGGGTGATCAAATTTATTAGAATAGCCGATTGAATTTGTTCCCCAAAGTTGGGGGTGACTGAATTTTGATAGGGGGATTGAATTATTAGAGGAATTACCTTAAGTTAACTATTATTTACATTAATAATACAATGAGAAAGATTTGGGATTCAGTAGATCCTCAGCTTAACACACACAATTATTATCTTGTGTTAGCGAGATCAAACACAATAGAAACGGTGTACACCACAAATAACTTGATGGCAGATGGCTATAATATGCATGTATCCAAAGCATTTTCTGGTATGTTATAGGGTGATATTCTGAAATAACAAAGCCAAGTCTACATGTAATAATGAACAGTTCACATCACTGTTCAATTAATGAAATTACTCTGACATTTCCTGCTTTATTAATTAGCCTGAGGTAAATGTCAGTTTATGGCACTGAATGTGATTGAGGGTCAAAGGTCAAGGTAAACAAAGGCTGTAATTTACGTGTGAACTTCACTAGCCGAGGCAGTTTCACCGTCATAACCTTCATACTCTCACTTGACAAAACTGACCAGTTTCAGTTCAATGGGTGATGAATTATCAAACTCACGGCAGACTCGGTTGGCTATAGAACCAATTCCAATTAGTGAAAATTTTAATTCAAACAATTATAAACCCAGAGCGCACAGTTCCATCATGTGTACAAAACTGTACACTGGCCATTACAGCCAAAACACATATGGAAGTTTATGATGCAGCTGGCTTATCTGGGGAAGATGGTATTAACATCATATAAGCAATACATACCTTACCGGGTGTTGTACTGGCTGGGCTGATCAGTGCCCAGGATAATAGGAACTGTGGACACTCTCGTGTTCTAGCACATGTAGGCACCGTCGTGATATGACTGAAAAATTGTTGAAAATGTCACTCACTTATTATTCAAAATAATCGAAAAATGAAGAGTGTGCTGAGTGATGTTACTCGTACACTAATGAGGTGTATTTCTTTAGTACCAGAATAATCTCATTAAAAATATATTTATGGTAGCTAGGTATACATGATTCAGGCTGTATGCATCCATTCCTCCATATGCAGGGCCCTCGGTGGCCGAGTGGTCTAAGGCATTTCGCTGGCGATCACTAGCTTCACACCGCTGAACTGGCACTTGTTGGAGCCCAGCAGGTGCATGAGTGAAAGTTCACCAGTTACTTGCTAATGGGCTCCAGGTACTCCGGCTTTCTCCACCATACAAACTGGCTGTCACTATATTTGTGTAATTACCTTAAGTGTGAAATTAAAATGAAATCCCCCCCCAAGGATGAAAGCGGACACAGCTACTATAAACCTTTTCACGGTTTAACCTGCTTTGATGTCAAACTAAGAAGAAGTGACATTGAGGGATCCCCCAGTAACGATGGAATTCCCTTCTTGCTTTGTCAGTGTCTCTCGTAGAAATACACCCGCCGACTTCATGGCGCCATCATAGAATGACAACAAACATGGACTTACGCAGCACGTCATAAACAGAATAAGGAGAGAAAGCGGTGACTTGCAGTGCACTGCTGCACGTCATAAGCAGTGAAAAGGTTAAATCGACTGTCCAAAAGAAAAAAAGAAAATGCGTGCTTCGCAGGGTTAGAGACACGCTAAGGTTTTTATGAGAAGATGCTATAGGACAATGTCTTTGATATCACTGATCTCCAGTCAAAACAATCATGTATATTTACAACTGAGCTCAGAGGGAATGAAATAAATGATACATTGCCTGGCTTCTAATTTGATCAAATATGGGTATATGTGAAGAGGTCATGAGATCACAAACGTGATTCGGCACCACTGAAAAATTAGGACTAGTTCCAAGGTTTTGCAAAGCCTATATTCTGCCATGGTATGGCTTTGTCAGATGAACAAAGGCTACAGATGATGGCTGTATGAAGTCCACAGCAAATTATATGTGATTATGTTATCAATGACATCATTTGGTGGTGTTTTGTTCTTTCCATTTGAGGTCTGAAACTACTAATAACAATACAGCTGTTCAGAATGCTAATGCCCCCAAAAAATTGCCCTTAATTGTATTTGGTAAATGAGGTTGATAATAGCTAGGCTAGAATAACCGCTGAAAGCTGCACTTGATCATAAAACACTATCAGTAACAATAACACATTGTATATTAGCCAGACATGTATTATTTCCCAAAAAAATGTTTGAAAATTTCCTTTTGAACCGAATTTAGGAACTTGTTAATAATTATTAGCAGGGTCATTAATCATTTTTATCATACCCTCATATAGTCATGGACTTAATTCCATTAAAAATCCGAATCACAGCTTTGTAACCCTTAACCATGTTAACTGTGTAATCATCTCTGCATGAGAACAACAATCGGATGTCATTCCTGTTTATAGATATCATCATCATGGTTCATCTGACGAAGCTGAACCATCCTGGTCATGACGAGATGAATTCTTCAGCACAAAGTTACGAAGACCAGCCGTTTATTAATAGCCTTGTCAAATGGCAATCGTGACCTGATGACCTCTCTGAATATGTCCATATTTGAGCAAAATTAAGCACCAGGCAATGCGTCGTATATTTCATCCCCCCTGATTGTTTTTGAATTCACTTGTTTGTACCCATGTTTCTTTTGACTCGAGACACTCTCATGTTGCAGGCCTCTCAAGTTATACTTTTGCCAAGGCGTGAGATATGAGTATATCCGTTCTGCCCTCCCCACAAATGAGAATTTCCAGGCGTCATTTCATACAATTTTTCTTATTTTTGATTCATAGAACAGCCTACCATTATACATTTTACCCTTCACGCAGGCTATAAATGGATACTTTACAACCAAGTCTAGGAAAATTGGAAATTACGGACTCCTTTTTCTGCAAACTGGCGCAATTTCGAAGGATTATTGGTTATTTTAGAAATAATTCAATGAAAATGCCAAGATGTGTGAGATTTTGATATAGCTGCGTGAGAGCGTGAGACAGATACAAAATGCGTGAGTCTCACGCCGAATGCGTGAGGATTGATAGGTCTGATGTTGTTTCCGCCCAGAATTTCAAAGAGTTTGTCCTCCAGATTTTTCTCCATATAAACTCAGCCTTCGCCGAATATGCCAAGATTGCTCGAAGATAGCGTATCCCTCTCAAACGTCATCCATTCATATATTAAATGGACGATTTGAGTACTAGCTGTAAAGAGTACATGTTCACGCAGGACTGGTACAGACTATACAGACCTGCATTATGGAGGATGATACAGGAAAGTTAGCAAGTTTGAAAAGTCCATGCACAGACTGGATTTACTTGTGGAGTATATCCTCTAATAGTTACGGCTTATAGCGTTGGACACACCAGTTCTCATCCGATCACTGAAGTTAAGCAACGTTAAGCTCGGTCAATACTTGGATGGGTGACCGGGTGCTGTACTGGCTGGGCTGATCAGTGTCCAGGGTAATAGGAACTGTGAGCACTCTATTGTTCTGGCACATGTAGGCACCGTCGTGATATGAGTGAAACAAGGTTGAAAACGACGTTAAACTCTACTATTCACTCACTCACTCTAACAATTCAATCACAGGAAGTGAAATTCCACCCCATCAAATAAAGGGGTGATCAAATTTATTAGAACAGGAAGTTTATGTTTCAAAGTCATAAAAATAATCCATTGTGTCTTCGATATTTTAATCATTTTACAGGCTGATCAAATTTATTAGAAGTACTGATTGAATTTTGTCCATATAATTTGGGGGTGATTGAATTTTGTCCATATAATTGGGGGCGATTGAATTTCAATAGGGTGATTGAATTATTAGAGTAATTACCGTACCCATATTTCCTGATGAGTTTTAATAAATACAATCTTTCATCAGGATTTATTCTTAATTTCCTACTAACAGCACATGAACTTATTCGAGCAAACCTATTAGACTGTGTTCAAACAATAAGTCTGTTGTCAAAAAAATCAAGGATATGATTGCAGAGTCATGTCAATTTCATATTCTACTTTCTATTAACATATTTCATGACCTGATGAATGTAAATATAGTTCAGAGAGCCTTTGGTATTCTATTGAAAATTCCTTTATTGGTATTTACTTGTGTCCCTACATTGAATAATTGGGCTCTTCCATTTCCTGAATTGGTGGAGTCCATTGTTAGAGCACAGGAATGATATGTGTTAATTTTACCATCAAAATAATGCCATAAATATTCCACTATTAAGTGACTTAAAAATATTTTTGTCAAGGTCTCTATGCAAACCAGTTTATAATTTTTTGGAAGCATTAATATACATGTACCTATGATAGCATTCATGTAAATGTAGTACTTTGAACGACCATCTCTGATCAAGAGAGATCAATCAAAAATCTGTGAAAAAATACCTTTCCTAATTGCCTCAATGTATTAAGCCAGTTTTATCGTTGGTATCTAGAACTCCAACCAGGGAAGTCTTGTCCCATATCTTGTTAAACAGTGATATTATCCTCAGATCTCGCGTCGACCGGAATTTGAAATTTTCTTCAGCAGCTCGTTTTTATCATGGTTCATCGTCTCTTATGAGCATTGGCTCTTAGATTTGTGTCTGATCAGAAAATCTGATCAGAATTTTTCTACCCTTCGCTGCAGTTTTCCCATTTTTCGTCATACATGACCTGTAACATGGTGTTCGTACAACTTTCTCAAATTTACTCATCGATCGGGAGGCCCGGACACACATGCTCATGGAATTTACCCCCGGAGTTAGAAAATGAATTCCAGAACGAACTCGAACTTCAGGCTGAATTGCAGACTGAAATGCAAGCTGAATTACAGAGTCAACTGCTGGCTGAACGGTTTGTGTTTTAGAGAATTTTTTTTTCATTTTGTGTGAAGTTCTCTATTTTTTAACAGATTAGTTTGATGTTTATTTAGAAACTCAAAATTGAGTAAGTAAGTAGGATTTAACGTCAATTTCAACTTTTTTTCCTAAAAATTTAGTATAGTTGAGGATATACATGTGGGAGTGAATACTTTGAGTCATTCAGGTGATAAAACAGTTGACCAGTTTTACTCTTTTTCATTAACAATTGAAGAATTAACATGTTTTTCTTAGATGACAAGTATTATATACATGTATAATTATGTTAATGTAACTAGGTTGTTGTTGTTTGTTGGACAAAGTACATGGTAACAAAGGGTACTGTAAACAGTGTCCCATTCACCGATCTACATCTGGGTTTGACTTTATATGAGGTTGGTGTACATTTTTAAACTGGGAAAGGTCAGTGAAAGGGTTATACTGATTTGTGAAATTTGAGGGGGGAAAAATGAAAGACTCCAGTTGAAGGAGTAAGATTTTGAAATTAATACAAACATCACCATTGTTGTCACGATAATTTCTTGCATGGGGGTCATTGCTAGCAGACCTCCCAAGAAATAGTTTTGCCAAGGCGTGAGATTTGAGCCCCCCAAAATGCGAATTTCTGGGCATCGATCATTTCAGACAATTTTGCGCATTTTTGTTTCAGATAACAGCCCACCATTATAAATTTCAGCCTTCACAGAGGTTATAAATGGATACTTCCTAACCAAGTCTAGGAAAATTTTGAAGTTACTGACTCCTCCTTCTGCAAACTGGTGCAATTTTGAACAATACTTGGTTATTTTAGAAATAATTTCATGAAAATGCCCAGATGCAGGAGATTTTGATATAGCTGCGTGAGAGTGTGAGACTGATGCCAATGAAATGTGCGAGTCTCATACTTAATGAGTGAGGGTAGTCAGGGTTGATACATGTAGGTCTGAAGTTCTGGAAATGTGATGTTCAATGAAGAACAATAATGCACTTCTATGTTTTGGGCTCTGAGGTTTGTCATTTGCACTCATTGCCCTCTCCCCCCCCCTCACCTACCTTTCACTCAGTGACCTGCCATAACATATGTCCATCATCCATTGTCTTGCTTCGAAGAACGTTCTTCAAAAAAGTTTAATCCAAGCAAATTTCAAATACTGATCTGCCAATCAGCCATCTTAAATGTGGAGACAAAAAACAAGTAATAGTTTTTTCTAATATTTTGTGATATTCATACCGGTATAATTTTTCCAAAATATAGCTTTTATATCCTTAATTGTGCATTCCATAAGAAGAATGTTGTCCTAATATATTATCTAATAGTGCATCATACATCGCTCACATTGTTAACATTGTTCTATTTTTCCTGCTCTAAAACCAAGCTCATATTTGTCCAATCTATGTTACATCTACAGGTGTTGATTTTTTACTTGGTTGATAACAAATCAGTATGAATAGGGTAGCAAACTGCTCAATTATCATTCGTTTCATTTTCCTAGACAAGTCCTGGATGGGGAAGAAAACAGAGACAAACGGATGCACTGTACCTTCAACATACTCGTAAGTACATGTATATGTTTTGTTTCGTCACCCCAAAGGGGCTTGAAATTAGCACTATCTGTGCCTCCGTCATGATTTTTGTTAACAGATGATAAAATTAGAATTGCTCGACAGTTCTTTCCCAATGATACAATTGCATGATGCCAGGTATCCAATCAGATTCTGTTCTTCCCACTTCCTGTTTGTCGATTTTGACCCAGTTAACCAATCAGCTGACAGAACTAGCACTTCCAGTTTATCTTCTAGTCTTATTGTGCAAGCCTCCCATTCACTATTTGAGCTCGTTGCCTCAAGACCTGGCCTGGAATTGCTTTCCAGCCACTGCCTACAGGTGGCACCATCTGTTGTCTGTCTTTCTTTTCTGGACATTGATTAGGGTAAAGATTCAGCAAACAGGTTGCCTATATAAAGAAATATAAAGAACTTTCTTACAATTTTTGGTCAGTCTCTTCTACCAAAAGAAAACCCTGCTGATTAAACTACAATCCTGTTCCATATTTGTGTGTAAAGTTGGGTGTGTGGTTGTCAGAACGGATTTTAAAACAACCAAATAGCAGTAAATCACAACAAATTAATTCCCCTTTGGAATAGAGAAGACGGTATTGCTTGAACTGTACTGTCACAGTCTGATTTAGATTACAATGTCTGTGAAATGCTCAGAACAGTGTACATTAGATCTCCACACAGATGAATGAATCTTTGGATGAAGCGGATGTTGATGGCTATGATGTTTGGAATGCCATTCTTTAATATTATTATCACATAACATTAGTTGATCAATTCATGACTGCAATATGTTTTTCACCAGGTTTGTGTTGTTGTGTTTTCTCAAAACCTTCTCAATGACATTATTCAAGAAATAAGTGCTTTAGGTGAATACCCAGTATCTCGTGATGTGAGTTAGTGTGGGGGCATAACCTTTAGGCCAAACTTTTTTTTGTCACTTAAATAACTGAACATCGGAGGATGGGGAAGACAACCTATTTCAACTTTTTCTTTTTCATTGCCAAATGCACATTTCCAGATTGAAGGAGACTTGGGGGAAAAAAAAAATCAAAATATGCATTCCAGCTTTATATTATAATACAAGCCGATTTTCTCTTCAGATTATAGTGTCATATAACATGAAACACCAGAAATTCATTGGTGCACAAGTGGTAGTGATTGTTGATGCTGTTCTAGCCCCACATCAACTTCCTCTGGTGGGGGAATTATCTTCCATATTCTGTGAGGAATCAGCTTCATCAGCCCCTGGGATGTTTTGTAGCCCCAAAAACTTTTTAAAAAAATCTTTATAATTTGTTGGTCATGCTTCACATGTCATATGACAAGTTTGTGTTGAAAGAGAGAGTGAGTGAAATTGTTTCCTAGGGAACCACTGTCCTAGCGCATCAACAGTCCATGGTGGCAGGAACAAATGTCATCCACATAGGATCATTTTCGCATTGTGTTCCTCTCCAGTGGTAAACAATGACTGGCGATTTTGTCAGTGGGAGTGAAGATGACCAAACAGTTCCAACAATTCTGCCAAATCTCTATTGGAAAATATCATTACCTACTTGTCATTCTTCAGAGCGACTTTGCTACTTTATAGTGTGTGTGTTATTTTTCCCGTCATAATAGAATCCCTTCAAACAATAATGTCTGAAAAAAAATGTGGTGATTTTCACTTTTTGTTTTTCATTTACTCTAAATCATATTTCGTCCAGCCCATAATCCAAATAATAAAAAAAAAATGACGTTAAGATCAGTCTGAAGTATAATCACATGACCAAGTTTTCCTTGACAATTTTGTGATGTTGGATGTAAACTGGCATGTGTGTACTGCAAAATATAGCAAAATTTCATCTGGCCTGAAAAAAATAACATAAATGATTCCCCCCTCACCCCTGCCCAGCCAGAAAGGGTTAAAAATACTGTCTGGATCTAATAGTGAAGCTCATTTTTGCTCTTGTATAATCTTGCATCTGTGGGAAGGTTATTCAGATTAGGGGTAGATAACCCAGTAATTTACTGTGAAGAATCCATTCATCTCTATCCTTCATTAACCCTGGGGCCATGGCACCATTACATCCAGGCTAGCATTTCAGGGAAAGGCTAATACATGTACCATAGATATGGTAATAAACATACAGCTGAGAAAAAAACATTTGGATGATCAACCATTTTACTCCTCGTCAGTCTTTCATGTGAGAGAGGTGACACGTACATGGAGATGAGATCTGATTTACCAGTCTCACATTTTCCCCTCTCCATCACTCGCCTAATTGTCCCCCAGGAGAGTTATTGATCACTGAAAATGTATTGGAGAGCGATACCAAAAATAGTGAATCACTCTCGCAATACAAAATCTAGGAGAGTGATCAACAATTAATGAGAGAATGATATGCAGTCGACTTGAGGTCACCCCATACTATTTGGTCATTTATTCCAGAAGTTTCCATCATGTTACACTTATCGATAGAACAAATCCACTACCCCGGGAACAGTTAAATTTAAGTTTAAAAATTCTAATTTAAATTAAAAGCTTCAAATTTGAATTAACTTTCTTTTTAAAAATTTATTTCCTAACTTTCATCATTTCAAATGTAAATCAGAATTTCATAATTGAATGCAATTTTTATTTAATTATAAAATACTATTTTAATCGCATTGTACATTTCCAAAATTTCAAATTCGAATTAAATTTTCAAATTTGGGATAAAATTCCAATTTCAGAATTCAATTTCATTGTAGTTTTTTATTTGCAAAATTTGAGTTTAAATCTACCACTACATTAAATTTTTAAAACAATTTTTTTAAATTCCAAGTTTAATTTCAAATTATGATTTCCACATTTGTTGGATAGGCTGCCTATAGCTAGATTTTTTTTTGACATGTTGCCTTCAAAAATTTCGGACCATTTTGGATGCATTTGCATCTAGAAGTTCTTGCATGAATTTCAGTTTAGAATAAATTTGAGTTCAGCCTTTGGCGCAACATGAAGTAATATGTTTAACTAGAGATAACCGACTATCACTTACTGGTACTATTCAAAAGAATGACCATTAAGTTTGCATTAATGAGAATTTGGGTAACTTGAAGTAAAAAAATATCCAAGTTATCACTACTTAGGAATATCCCTCCATGACAAAGCATAGGCTGAATTAAAAATTTAGTACACCTAAATTTATGCTGGAAGCTATACAGCTGACTTCACATCAGTATGAGAGGGAATATTTTGTTCAGATTGATGTTGATAAAGGCCCATCTCATTGAAGCTCCCTTACATTATGCACAGGTCACCCCTAAACATTTCTATCTTGTGAGATAAACGCAGATGGTCATATTCCACATATCTTTTAAAGGTTATACCAAATGACTCTATACTACTTTGCATTAAAACATACCCAGTAGTGTTCCAAACAACAAATTAGTGTTTTTTTCTCAAATAATGTCGTCGAAGTGGATTTTAGGACACGAATAGCACACATGTGGGGGAAAAAGTATTGGAGCCGTGACCTCTGGTGCATGACGTCACAACCTGATTACGATTGCGCCCTAAACGTCATAGTCTATGACGTCGGGCGTTGTTACTAAAGATTCACCCAACTGAGGGAGTTCTAGCGTGATGTCGCTGACATTTTGACATCACAACAGGCATTTGAACGAGATCGTAATCAGGTTGTGACGTCACAGGTCAAGCGGTCACAGCTTTCGCCGTTTTGAAAGGGTCATGAAGTTGTCGCACTTTACTGCTGCTATTTCCAACCTTGGGCAGTTTGAAAACATACAAAAACGTAAAATAAGTCTATATAATCACCTCTACAACAATTTAGCACAAAAAAGTAGCAGATTTTGAGACCATTTTGTATAACCTTTAAGCAGTGTGAACAACTTACATTGTTATAGCAACGTGAGCTCAGTCAACACTTGGATTGGCGACCACGTGCCGTGCCGTACTGGCTGAGCTGATCAGTGTCCAGGATAATATGAACTATGGGGCCTACTATAGAAGCCTCCTTATAAGAACCGAGGGTGCTCTCATGTCCTGGCACATGTAGGCACCATCATGATATGATTCAAACACTTGTTGAGAATTTTACTTGTCTTTATTGCACCATGTAAGCGTCCTGTCTATGTCTTATGTGCTGTCCTCAGTGTTTTATGGGGTGGATGAAGATTGTCTGGTACCATGATGTTGCTTCAAAGAAGATTTCTTCTTTGAAGCAGCAGGAATGCAATTTGGCTGGGTGGTGCTTAGCTGGTTCGTCGCGATATGACTGAAATAATGTTGAAAGCGATGTTAAACCCTATTTACTCACTCACTCACTCCTTGTTGAGATCGACTCAAATGGGACGTTTTCTGAATTTTTTAACAGAATTAACAGACTAGGTTTTCCGATCACTATATTAGGTAGTTTACTTCGCCAAGCTGTCTGTAGATTATCAGAAGAATTGCAATACAGATGTATCCTACCTGAAGTAGGCTCACTAACCTGGTTGATAAGTGGAGAGTTGAGAGTATATGATGTAGGCCAACAAGGGATCAGGTGGAAGATTTCAGATGAAGTTTATCTTTGCTTGTTATCAGCTTCTTGCTTGGTGCACTTAAGATTTTCTGTGTATTGGTTTCGGATAGCAGTTCCTCTTTCTAAAAATACCCAAAGAAAATAGTGTGAAGTAAAAGCTTAAAAAAACCAAACAAAAAAAACCGAAATTCTTACAATATTTAGACAGTGAAAAACAATTAGATGAGCCCTGTGGAAATTAAGTAGACTGTTAAAAACAGTTCAGTTTTAGGATATCTGTGGTGAAAAAAAATGCAGATAATTCCCAGAGTTGACGTCTAGCATTCCTTTCAAATGCATGTATATTTATTGAATAAGGAAAGTATATTTCTTGTGTATAATGTTATGTTTTGTAAAACTCCAAATACCAAATGTACCACATAAATTTGTCATCTTGTTGCTCATGTCCGTAATGTCGATAACATGGACAGAATATAGCAAGTCATGGAAGTGGTGCAATAAATTGAGAAAATGACAAATACAAGAACTTAAGTATTCAGCTTGACGGTATAGCAGACAACCCTGTTAAATCTGATGATTTGGACATATCCAGGTGGTATTTCTACTGTGATGCTCAGGATGCCATGAATGTAATTTACTCTTAGTTCATGTCAGCTAGATTCTGTCTTCATATTCATTCATGTGTTCCACCATGTCACAATAGGAAGTTATAGTTGCAGGGCCCAAAATTAAGGCTTGTTCCCTACAAGTAAAATTTTCTTGGGATAACCAACATTAGCCCAGGGACAAATACCAGTACTCTTTTGAAAACCACATCCACCAAGGATAATATAAAAACTGAATACTCCGTAATATAGCTTAATACATTCTCAGTACAAGAAATTGTACTCTTCCAAGTACTTCTACATGTATATATGTTGTTGTTGAGAGAATTCAGTTCAGAGGAGATTATAGAATAAGTCCACACCTGGGTAAACTGACCAACCTCTAGATACCAACATTTATCCATGGCCCCAATACTTAAATTTAAAGTATTTTGAACCTTGATAAACCAGAGCCCTGTCAAAACCAACACTATAATCTGGTCACAAGCACTTGTCAATATAGATGGGTTTCACTGTAATTGTACATGTATATGGTGAAGAGGTAAAAAACACACTATCTGTGATGAGATCATTTATTCAAGTGTACTGGCTCAAACTCCAGACAGTCTATTATGACTGAATCCTCTTTTTGTAAACTTTTGCTTTTATATCAGAATAATACATGCTCATGGGAAAATAATACTGAAATATATTTTAGGTGTAATGTGTACTTCATTGAACCACTTTAATGTCTGAAACATGAGAATATGTTCTGGTTGGCTCATTTCTCTCATCCCCGCCGCGATCATTCCAGACCTACTCAACTATGTAACCATTGTTTGGAGATATCATCAGCTTATAACCTTACGTGTGAACATCCTTAATCAACATATTAATTGAAACATCCATCCCCATATGTGTAAATTCCACTCAACTCTCCTAGTTTACTATTTGTAATATTCATTTATTCATTGTCTTTCATGGGGCAAGTTCTAAAAAAGTGAATTAATATATATTCGAGGATTATTTTTGTCTCTAAAAACATTAAATCAACCAATAACAGTAGTAGAGTTGACCCAGTGCTTGAAAACAAATCGCTTTTGTCTCTCTTTTAACGCCCTGGGGGAAGTTGAAGTCGGCAAGATGTGTTGCATGCCTTATTTCCTCATATTTATTATGTAGTTAATATCTCTATGCATTGTGACTATCTCCATACTGTATAATCATTGTCAATATCTACTTTGTATGCAGCCGTCAGTAGTCCTATGCAACCAAAAAAATAACTCATTTGCTTGGAAATAAAATTGTGAATATATCATTTCATATTTTTTGCTATATTTAATGCGTCTGATGAAAACAAATTTCAACTGAATAATGAAGCCAGTGTTTCTCCTGAAAGGAAAACTTATTTTGGGGGTTTTGGAATTACACGCAGTAAATTTGTTCTGATCAGATGTTCCATTCGACAAGCTTTTCCTGTGTTCTACGCGCCAAGAATAGTTCAAGTTCAGTCTCGGGAGAATCTAAAGAAGTTTATTCTTTAAAACGGGGGATTATTTTTGTGTGAAAGTATTTTTTTGTGGAGAGAAAAATGTAAAATTTACATTGATTGTATCAAACTGCTGAGTTAATGGAAGAATTGCCATGACCTGTGTTCGTCCCGCGAAGGAATTCACTTGGGTTGATGGCTATACAGCTCTCAATGAAAACAAAGAGGAGGACAACAAAGTTTTACCGTTTGACGCCCTGGCCTTGTCGAAAGTCATCATGAAACTGAAACATTCTGAGCATAGTTGCAAATTTTCCTATCAGTCGCTGGTTTTGTATTTTCAGAACTTTTACAAAGCCGATGGTAACCGCACAGAAATGTACATCCGTTACATCAATAAACTGCACAATTTGCACGTTGATGCAGAGAACTTTGTGGAAGCCGGTTTCACGTTGTTGTTGTATGCAGATTTGCTCCCCAATGACTGGGTGGACGACATTCTCCAAGCAGAGCTATCATATCCTCCTCAAAGAGTCTGGGAGAGAAAAGAAGCCCTCTACAAGGAGATCATTGACCATTTCGACAAGGGAAAGGTAAATATAAGCTTACTTATATATTATTATGCCCCCCCTCTAACTAGAGGGGGGGCATATAGCGATCGCTTTGTCCGTCCGTCCGTCTGTCCATCTGTCTGTCGTGCCGTCTGTCCGTCCGAATTTCTTGTCCGAGCAATATCTCGGTTAATATTTGATGGACAGGATTGAAACTTGCATGGAATGTGGCTAGTGCCTCGTAGATGTGCAGCGTTGAGTTTTTTCCGAGTTCCGGTGTAATTTTCAAGAGTTATGGCCCTTTTTCTGAAATCTCTGTGAATGGGACTTGTCCGGGCTGGATCTTGGTTAATATTGTATAGACAAGTATGAAATTTGCATGATATGTGGTCAGTGCCCCACAGTTGTGCAGCGTAAAGTTTCTTCACGTTTCGCTTATATTTTCAAGAGTTATGGCCCTTTGTTCCTGAATTCTTCGTGAATTGGGACTTGTCCGGGCTGGATCTCGGTTAATATTGTATGGACAATTATGAAATTTGCAGGATATGTTGTCAGTGCCCTGTAGTTGTGCAGCGTGAAGTTTCTCCGCGTTTCACATATATTTTCAAGAGTTATGGCCCTTTTTTCTTTAAATTTGTGTGAATTGGGACTTGTCCGGGCTGGATCTCGGTTAATATTGTATGGACAATTATGAAATTTGCAGGATATGTTGTCAGTGCCCTGTAGTTGTGCAGCGTGAAGTTTCTCCGCGTTTCGCATATATTTTCAAGAGTTATGGCCCTTTTTTGTTCAAATTTGTGTGAATTGGGACTTGTCCGGGCTGGATCTCGGTTAATATTGTATGGACAATTATGAAATTTGCATGATATGTGGTCAGTGCCCTGTAGTTGTGCAGCGTGAAGTTTCTCCACATTTCGCGTATATTTTCAACAGTTATGGCCCTTTTTTAGCTCATCTGGGCCGAAGGCCCGATGGGCTTATGTCATGGCCTGACTGTCCGTCGTCCGTCGTGCGTCGTGCGTCGTCCGTAAACATCTTCTTCTCTGAAACCGCTTGGCCGATTAAGCTGAAACTTGGCATGCATGTTCCCCCCAATGAGTACACCAGAATTTGTTCATGCCGTGTCGATACGATTTTAAATATGGCCGCCATGGTGGCCATCTTGAATTTGCCATTGAAACATTGTTATCGCGATTTCTCAGGAACTACTGCATAGATCTTTCTCAAATTTGGTACACAGGTTCCCCTTTTGGTCTAGTTGTGCAAGATACCTGTTGTGGTCTGATTCACAAATCCAATATGGCCACCAGGCGGCCATCTTGGATTTCCCCATGAAACATTGTTATTGCAATTTCTCAGGAACTACTTTGTGGATCTTCCTCAAATTTGGTACACAGGTTCCCCTTGGGGTCTAGTTGTGCAAGATACCTTTTCTGCTCTGATTCGAACATCCAATATGGCCACCAGGCAGCCATCTTGGATTTCCCTATGAAACTTCGTTATCGTGATTTATGAGGAAGTACTGCATGGATCTTTCTCAAATTTGATACACAGGTTCCCCTTAGTGTCTAGTTGTGCAAGATACTTTTGTGGTCTGATTCAGAAATCCAATATGGCCACCAGGCGGCCATCTTGGATTTCGAGATGAAACATTGTTATCTCGATTTCTCAGGAAGTACTGCATGGGTCTTTCTCAAATTTGGTACAGAGGTTCCCCTTGGGGTCTAGTTGTGCAAGATACAATTTGTGGTCTGATTGAAAAATCCAATATGGCCACAAGGCGGCCATCTTGAATTTGCCAGTGAAGTCTTGTCATCATTATTTTTCGTTAACTACTGCATGGATCTTTCTCAAATTTGGTACACAGGTTCCTCTTGGGGGTCTAGTTGTGCAAGATACCTTTTCTGCTCTGATTCGAACATCCAATATGGCCACCAGGCGGCCATCTTGGATTTCCCTATGAAACTTCGTTATCGTGATTTATCAGGAAGAGCCGCATGGATCTTTCTCAAATTTGATACGCAGGTTCCCCTTGGGGTCTAGTTGCGCAAGATACAATTTGCGGTCTGATTGAAAAATCCAATATGACCACCAGGTGGCCATCTTGGATTTCCAGATGAAACATTATCGCGATTTCTCAGGAACTACTGCATGGATCGTTCTCAAATTTGGTACAGATCTAGAGGTTCCCCTTGGGGTCTAGTTGCGCAAGATACAATTTGTAGTCTGATTGAAAAATCCAATATGGCCACCAGGCGGCCATCTTGGATTTCCAGATGAAACATTGTTATCGTGATTTCTCAGGAACTACTGCATGGATCTTTCTCAAATTTGGTACAGAGGTTGCCCTTGGGGTCTAGCTGTGCAGGATACCATATATGATCTGATTGAAAAATCCAATATGGCCACCAGGTGGCCATCTTGGATTTCCCCATGAAATTTTGTTATCGTGAATTCTTAGGATATTACTGCATGGATGTTGATACACAGGTTCCCCTTGTGATCCAGTTGTGCAAGATACCTTTTTTTGGTTCATTTCGAAAATCCAATATTGCCGCATCTTGAATTTCCCATGAAACTTTATCATAAAATCTCAGGAAATAACTGCATGGATCATTTTATAGTGTTCAGGGTGGACAACACAAGTTAGAAACTCATCTATTGCAGTTCTTTAGTAAAAATTTCTCACAGCTACTTTTTCCAGTTACAGACAGATGACCTACAGTGCCGTGGCACTATCTTTTACATCTTCGCAGACAGATGGGGGTATGTCTTGGTTAGGCCATACCTCACCAGAGATTACTTTCATTGGAAAAATGTCCTGTTACATCTCATTGCCATCGTAACAACCCAGTCGCACATATTTTGTACTCGACATGTCTCCCCCTTGTGCATATACCCACAAAATATTGGAATCGCAGGTTAAAACTGTCCCATGTACTGTCCGGACACGAAGTGGACAGACGGACGAACGACTGCAATCACATAATAAAAATTGGTTCTGGTTATTGCTTATACAGCTTACTGACAATCACACATTATATTTTGGTATAATTGCCTTTATTCCATAACCTCCAATTACAATCATGAATTTACAGCTTGACCTCCTGTGAAATCGACTATGTTGTCATTTTGTTCAGGGGAGACAACGCAAGTTAGAAACTCATCTATTGCAGTTCTTCAGTAAAAATTTCTCGAAGCCACTTTCTCCAGTTATAGCCAGATGAGCGCTACAGTGCCGTGGCACTATCTTTCTTCAAATCTTTGAGACTTGTAGGGCTGGATCTCGGTTAATATTGTATGGACAAGTATGAAATTTGCATGATATGTGGTCAGTGACCCATTGGTGTGCAGCGTGAAGTTTCTCTGCTTTCGGTTATATTTTCAAGAGTTCTGGCCCTTTGTTTATCAAAACTAAAGTGAATGGGATATATTCATTTGTCCAGGCTGGATCTCAGTCCATAACCAATTTGGACCAGAAAAATGGCTATATTATATGTTATCCTACATTCCAAAGCAGACAACATAGGTCCTGAAATTAAAGTATGAAGTTGCCCCAAAAAGAGTGAATTTGGTGCAAAATTCAAAAGTTCACTGATCGCTTCATAATTTCACCACAATATACTCCCAAGGAATGTAGGTTTCATAACCAGGTCACATTTTTCTGATTTGGCGAAAGCCCTGGCGACCATCTTGCATCGAAACATCGTATTATCACTTGTTGGCTGATACTTGGAATATGTATTATGTGAGGCATGGCAAAAAAAGTGACAGAAACAGAATTTTTATGATTATCCAAATTAGGCCTCCACCAACCAATAAACAACAGAACAATGGCGGGGCAGTGTCGGATTAAAGCGGAAGGGGGGGGGCATACAATTGAGCAATCTCTGATTGCTTCCTTCCTGTGTTATTTTCTCATGTATTTTATTTATTCCTCCTAATTTACTTTAGAATACCTCGTCTATATCTTTTGATGCTGGTATATGAATTAATTCATGGATTTGCTGAAATGACATTTTCATGTTTTTTTCGCCCATTTTGTGGCAGTTGAACAGCAGATACAGTTTGTGCTTGAATACATATATATTTTTTATATCGTCTAAATATAAAAGTTGAGGCACAATTTTTCATCACATCACATTTAGAAGAGAAAACAGTATTGCCTTGATTGATCTTGTATTACTCGTCAAGACCATGTCGTGTTGGTTGTCTATTTTCGGAATATATTTGTGCATGAAATTTTAGTCAAGGTCAGGTGCTTGGCACATCATCATAACATAAATTCTTTTTGACAGAATTCATGAATAAACTATGAGATGGAAGGTGGTTTATGTATTTGAATGTTTACTCATGCTGAAGCATGCTGTGGGGATTGACATCTCATTGTAATTGCCAAATTACCGCCTCTCCTAGATACATGTATACTTTGGGAATTTTTACACACAATCAAAGAAGTTATTTTCTCCAAATTAAGGATGATATGTTTGACAATGAACAGCATTGTTTTTCGGCACATCAGGATGTCATTATACATTTAAATATTTGCCATACTTACATACTTAGATAATTAATCAGGGTTAATAAGTAATCAATGCTCAGCCTACAACTATAGATCACCAATCCAGTCAGATTATCAGGTTAAAAACATGTACTGTCTCAAATCCGGGATGAAATCCATCATCATACTGTCAGGAAATACATTAGAATTTCATACTGGTTAAACCAATCCGGCTAGAGTAGCTCCCCCCAACCTCCACTCCCCCTTTTGTAAGCCCCCGGAATGGGATACTTTTCAATCAGGGGGTGATGACACAAATCAGGCAGATAATCCATTATGAGTTATCAAATTTATTGATTTGGCTGATTGAATTTTGTCCCCAAATTTGGACAATGGGTAACCTATGGTAACCTGATGTCGAGGGGCAGAAAATATCAAAAGACTGTCTCATGTAAAAGTTGTACACAGCCAATGCCTGTCTTTTAACCCAGGAGAATATTTTGAACTGGTGATAATTGATCATGTCTGAGAATTGAGGTAAATTGCACAGGCCTAAATTTCTCAGGTTTACAGTAATCCATCTAAAAATTCAATCACAGGAAGTCAAATTTTCTACTATTCAATCAGGGGTTCATAAAATTTATTAGGACATTTCAAAATAGTATTCAAAATCACGCAGATAATCCATTATTTCTTCGATCTTTATAATTGATTTAAGAGGGTGATCAAATTTATTGATTTGGCTGATTGAATTTGGTCCCCAAGTTTGGGGGTGGTTGAATTTTGATAGGGGAATTGAATTATTAGAGGAATTACTGAATTATTAGAGGAATTACTGTATCTTATCAGGACAATGGTAACCTGTAACTTCATAGTCCGGTGGCTTAAAGGCCAGATTTTCACTTTATCGTGACGGAGTGGAATAAAGCACCAAATTTGGCACACGTGCCGTCAGAGGCCCCGAGATCAATATCAGAAGGGGTGCCCCCGATTTCGAGGCCCACGAGGCAATTTGTGGCCCATTAGGGGCCAGGGGTCATTTTGGCCTAAAAATGGCACTTTTTATCCCAACGATTTTCAAAACATGTTTTTTACGCTATCCTCGGGGGTAGGAATTAGAAAATTTCCACACTGATAGTGTTGGCCAAGGTCTAGCTAGAAATGCAAAATAATCCAATATGGCCACCGTAATGACGTTACAGCTACGTCAGAACCAAACATTTTCAATTTTTGACGAATTTTCGATCCTAAATTTTGAAATATTCTTTTTTATGTTTTTGTTGGTGTTAAATATATAGTAAATATTACAAAATAATCCTATATATCTGACTCAGATGGCACGGCCGCTCCTGACGGACTTTTGCTGAACTGGGTCAAGTTGGACCAGATTCTTATTTATGCAATAAATTTGTTGGGGCTGCCATACAATGCAGCCCGTGACTGGACAATGCATAGCTATCAAGTGAAATGTGTCATTCTAATATAGTGTTAGACTTCCATCTGCACAGTTTTGAATAAGTTATTCGGGATTCCTGCTGCTGAAGATGAGGTGGCGGCACCAATGCGAAAACTATGGCCTATTAAAGAGCGTCAATGCCGATTATAGAGATTCCTTTTTTTACATGAGCTGAGAAATAGGCAGCGGTAACGGGGACATCTCCTAGAAATTGGAACATGGGGCCTGTCCTCGGATGTGAAATATGTAACCAAAAATAAGCACGGATTGCTAAAACTAGAAAATATCTAATATTATCAGCATACGATGAACTGGTTTATGGGATATGTTGTTGCGTATAATGATGTTCATGCCTTGTAACGGGCCAGATTGGTCGGAGAAAGAGACGTCGTTGTAATAAATTTGCTATTGTTGTCTTGTTCCGAACGAACTGTCAATTCACTGACGCATAAGAATGCATGAAATGCTACCAAGAACATTGCTCGTAAAAGAATTACATGGAATACAATTTGGGAAATAGCATCAAATATCTTATGGAGGATATCCTTAGTTATGGGCAACCTGGTATCCGACTAACCGTGTAATTTTTACATGCCCGTAAGTAGCTTTCTGGCAAGGAATAACTGAGCAGGGACGTTTACTGCAGCCAAATTGTGCTCATAAATGATAGCCGATATGAAAGATGTGGAGGGTGCATACTTGTGGGAATACAAGAATGCTTTGAAGGAACCGACCGTGCTGATGAGATGGGGAATGTCTTACTAGTACAGTGATCAGTGTTATTGAGGAAATCTCTATATACTTGTCATACGCGCGCTTGTATGGTTGGTTGGTTT
This sequence comes from Hanleya hanleyi, assembly GCA_036873755.1. Taxonomy (NCBI): domain Eukaryota; kingdom Metazoa; phylum Mollusca; class Polyplacophora; order Lepidopleurida; family Hanleyidae; genus Hanleya; species Hanleya hanleyi. The sequence goes on from JAVTVY010053421.1 coordinate 25,110, forward strand.
GATTGGGCACTCCATCGTAGTACAAAACTTTCAAGGAAAATTCAGCAAGGGACGCCGTCAGAAGAACTCTAGCTGTCCGCTTACAATGTAGGTATTGGGTGCGAAGAGCGGTTGAGCCAAGGGGCTAGATTAGATTGTTCCGAAATATGTTTTGATCTGGACAGAATGTAATGTTGAAGGCAGGCAACTACTAACTGACGCACTAATTTCATCAGCAATGAAGGACTGGCGATTGATTATTTCAACCACGGCCATATTATCAAAAAGAAAGAGAATGTTCATCTTCTCTAGCCAAGTCGACGTACATCACGTTGCTCTGTACATTGCCTTGGCATACTTCTCTAGTAAAGTTGGAACGTGAATCCTCATCGATGAGTGGAATGCAGAGACGGCTTGCTGCATCCAATCAGAATGGGCGTTACGTAGCAGTTGATTACCAAGATGGAAGGATACGATACGATACGATACGATGGCGGCCCCACTAAGAACGAGCTGTGTCGAATGTGTGGGGAAATTCTGCCGGAAAAAAACACACAGGAGAAGCATTTTCACGGCCACTATCGGTGTTCTGATCAGTTGAATCAGCTTTTGGGACGCGCTGCACGGTCGAACGATAACGAATCGCCTTATGAGTGTGGTCGACTTGAAATTGAAGGGGAACAACTCCTGGTGGCAAAAAGTCGCTCATCGTTAAAACTTCCGCTAGGTGGCGCAGATCAGTACTCCTCTGCCACCAGCCAAGAATGTCAAGGCAGCGTAGAGAGCTTTGCGATGTAGTTGACTTGGCTGGTGAAGATGGAGAATGTTATGATTTGCCAGTTTGTGGTCCCAAATTTCCATGACAAGCACGATGGGGAACAACTTCTTGACCGTGATATGTAAGTGAGCAAGATGTGCTGGCCATCCTTGGTCTATCCACGAGGATCCAAAAACATCCGCCAAACCCAAGGTACCAGCAGCGTTGGAAAATAGTTTAATCTGGTTTGATCACATCAGTGGACACCCAATTTGGAGAAAAAAAATTAACTCCAGGAATACAAGCCAGGTATTAATATAGGCTTTATTCAAGCGAATGTGATGGTGACCCTGTAATACACCTTTTGTTAAAGTCTATCAGGCAGCGGAGAAAAAATTGAGCGAGTCAATGAGAGACTGCAGTTCCACAAGAGAACTTTTTGCAGCGCAAGAATTCACCCAGCATGCTTTCCAGTTTATGAATTTCGACATCTGGGTCATGATGCTTTCATAGTTCTGCAGTCCAGTTGAATCTCATGCATAAGCATAGTAGTTGATGGGTAGTAAGTCTTAGCATGTTTGATTGGAATTCCCAAATACTCGCACAAGTAAGTGAAAGTGTACAGAGCTACAGAACAGTGGCTAGCGCCATTTGCACCGACAAACATGAAGTCCAGTATGTGGGTCACCTCTGATATTGTAGCCGTAGCCGATTGCAGAGAATGACTTAAGCTCTCAAATAGTTTACAGGATGGATGTAGAGCATCCCATCGAGAGGCGCCGATCACAAGAAAATTGCCGGCCCAGGTAAACCCTAATAAGGGGTAAATCGCTGGCTCGATAGGTATGATGTCATCTAAATAGATTTTTGCCATCATATCATAGGTCCTGTGGAATCGCACCGTTAATATACAAGGCAGATTTTCCAGGGTAAGATAAAACGTGTTTAATGTCACACTCAAGGTTATTTTACTCACATGGTGACAGTTTTAATGGTGGTGGAAGCTGGAACATCTGAAGAGACCCATCTTCGGCCCATCGGCAAGTAACTGGCAATCTTCCACGCATGCACCAGTGAGGCTCGAACCTGTGCCAACTCAGCAGTGTGAGGCTAGCCACCACCAGCGATGCGCCTTTAGACAATTCGGCCACCGAGAGCCCCTAAAGTATTAGGTTCCTTTTGGGGACTAAGCCTAAATGGAGAGCCAACCATATTGCCAAAGGAAGGAGTTCAGAAGGGACCAGCAACTCGACCCTGATCGGGTTTACCGGTGTTGGAAGACTAACTCCCTTTGCTAATTTGCTAATTTGCATGTAAGGAGCCGGGAAGACTCCAATTGGCAACATTTGATGTTGTTCACAACCGTGAAATGTACGAAACAGATTTCTTTTGTACCGATAATCAGCACTGATGATGAGGCGCTGGTGGCCATATTGGATATTTATAGAAAAGAAAATAACCAATAACGTTCATGCGTGCTTGATCGAGTCAATCATAACAGAGCTACATGTACAGAAACCTCTCGATGGAGCCTTTATAAATATATATATGATATCTATTAACATGTATACAAACACACATACATGTGTATGGCAATAACACTATTATTGGCGACGCTCTGGCAGCCATAGCCATATTGGATATTCAACGGGTAATAAAGTTTCCAATGACCGTCATTATTTTCGTGTTCAGTCAGTCATGCTCGAAGAAGAGCAATCTTGTGTATAAAGCATTTAAAGTTGTCAAATAGTCGCCAACAGGAGGCTACTGTATATATTATGGCGGCCATATTGGATTTATGCAAATTAAGGGCCTTCCATCTCCTGTAGAAATGGGCACCCCTTCTGAGATCATTCCGTATGCCCAAATGAGCCTCTGTGCAAAATATGGTGCTTTATTCCAGTCGGTCACGATCTTGACCGTAAGCCACCGGACATGTTCA
>JAVTVY010053422.1:0-26540 GCA_036873755.1 Hanleya hanleyi
AAGAGATGGCTATTTTACAGCAGCAAGAGATGGAGTACTACTGTACCGCAATAAGAAGAAGATTGGCGCCAGACACAACATGGAAAGCGCCACAGTATTTACGCTGTGTCGAATGCTGTAGTCGCTTCGCCAAATACGCTATATTTCCATGTGGACACCAAGCCTTATGTATTTGCTGTATTCACAGACATGCACGAAGATCAGAGCCTACGTCCACTGACAACCCCATAGCGTGTAAACTCCTCGCGCTGGAATGTCCCGTGTGTACCCAGAGGCGAGAAAACCTGTTCCGAACGATGTAACCCCCTTACATCTTCCTAACGGCCCTTTTCAGGGCCACCCCAACACTATTCGAAAGAGGAAGCTTCTAATTAAAAGCACCAAAAAAAACCCCCACCAACTCCTGCACATGCACACACCTAGGTAGCAATAGGTAAATAACACTAATAAATGGAAACTTCCTACTAACAGCGCCCAGGTATTAGTATGAATGTACGGTAATAATAGACCGAATAGTGCCGGAAAAAGCCGAGTGTAAAACTTTTTTTTTCGTTGTGGGAGATTGGTAATGAGAGAGGTGAGGAGATTGAGCACTACCGAGGTGGCCCGGAAAAAGCCGAGTGTAAAAAAAAATTTGTTGTGAGGTGTGGGAGATGGGTAGAGGGGATTTTGCATGGGTTGGCCCTGAACACTGAAAAGGGTCCCCCTTGGAAGGTTTAAGGGTTGGCCCTGAACACTGAAAAAGGGGTCTACTGTGTTTGGAAGGCTAGGGGTTGGCCCTGAAAAGGACCGTTGAGGGCAGGGATTTTTTTAGGGGTTGGAGATTGGTAATCATAGAATATAGAGGAGAGGAGATTCACCATGTAGGACCTGAATTTAATTGAATGTGCCAAGTTAGAAGTTCACCTTTCGTAAGATTAGGGTGGCCCTGAAAAGGGACGTTAAGGTCAATTTGTTTACCCTGTTTTATTCAGGGGGAGTTTGCCTGTCTACTCCAAACTGGCGGAAAAGTACCGGCCAGGGTGTAATATGTATCGGCCAGGCTGTTGTTGTTGTTGTTGTTGTTGTTGTTGTTGTTGGGGGCCAGGCTCTCGCTCCGCATCGTCATCAGAGGAGGAATCTGCCGGTAGATCGTCCAGAAAGCGCGCTGGCGCGATTCTTGGCAATTCGTCAATGTCGACGAACTCTTGTTGAGCGGCCTGTTGTTGTTGTTGTTGGGCATCCAACAGATCTCGCAGGCAGTCCAACCAGTCTCGCCCCAGCAAATCGGCTGCGCCCTAGTCACCAGATGATGGAGGTCGGCCCAGGCTAGCGGTGATATGTTGGTGTTCTCCCGTGTCCATCTGTGAATTTCCTCCAACCAATACTTTCTGACGGCCCTCGCTAATTCTTCTTTCTCCCGCCTCTCTTTCGCCGCACATTTCGTCGTTGACATCTTGGCAACACGGCTCATGATATGATTTTGATGTATACGTGTTTACGGGTCGAGAAAAAAGGGTTTGAATGAAGCTTCTCCCCACGCGGCCCCTGGTTTTATACTGAAACTAGAGTAGATTTTCATTGGCTGTTTAAACGGGGGCGATCCTCATTCATTGGTTCTGTCTCCGACCTCGCCATTGGTTGATATACACGTCGCTGATTGGCCCAATAACACGAGCAGCATACCTCCCTGGGTTAATTTTCAATCCTCGCTTTTTGCACAAAATTGATATAGCAAATTCCCATGTTAAATCCATTCGTATCTCTATAACATTAGGGTTGAACTACGCGTCGCTGATTGGCCCAATTTAGGCCCGAGTCATGCCTGCTGGGTCACCTCAGAATCCTCTCATTTTGCACAAAATTGGTATAGCAATTCCCCAGGTGAAATCAATGCGTATCTCTATAACATTAGGGTTGAACTACGCGTCGCTGATTGGCCCAATTTAGGCGCGAGTGATGCATCGTGGGTCAACTCACAATCCTCTCATTTTGCACAAAATTGGGTATGGCAAATTCCCAGGTTAAATCCATTCGTATCTCTATAACATTACATCCCGAATGATCACGGACTTTCACGAAGGTGGAGGAAAATAAAAAACTATACTGTATACGGGTACGGACAGCACCTAGAGAGGCACGAATAAAAAACTATAACGTGTACGGCTACGGACTAGGGGTTTAATAGACACTACCGAGTGATCACGGACTTTCACGAAGGGTGATGGAAAAATAAAAACCAGAACGTGTACCATTCGATATATACAGGCCTCCCTAGTCGGTGTTTTGTCATTCACCACCATGGGAGCGCACGGAGCAGATGGGGAGCTTGCCTTATTCCAACTCACCACCCACGTCACCCTGATCGTCTATGACCATCAACTGCAGCTCATCGAAGAACAACCCCGAGAGGTGAAGCTATGTTTAACCCTAGCAGGATGGACTCTATTGACACGGTTGTTACAGGGAAAAGAGCCCGAAGTCGATTTCATGCACGTGGGAGTGGGTGTCTACCTACGAAGTGGTAGAGATGATTCTTTTTTCCCCCGGTTAGAAGAGCGTGGTGGTCCCCCTATCATACTCCGTCCGGCATTATGGCAGGCGCTGAAAGCTATTATCCCCGACGTCCACGACTTACTGCACCCCGACGCGAACTCTGTGGCTACCCGCACTCTTACACCTGGCTGCACCCTATTGTTGTACCCCAAACGAGTGGAGCTCATCGATGACGACAGTAGGTGTTGGTGTACGTCTGAACCCAAAGCGCGTGTCTCTTTGTCACCGGAAGGCTGGACTACCTTGAAACGGGTGTTGTTGGGTGACCTGGACGGTGATAGCATTCACCTGTGTGACGACGTCTACATTTTCCTCGGTCCCTTTTTTGCTCGACTCCTCTGTCTGAAGCGGGGTGGTTTTACTCTGGATCCTGATCTATGGACAGCCTTGGAAAAAGTAGTCCCCATTGTCGATGAAGTACTATATCTACAGGGTGCACACAGGCTAGAGTGTCAGTGTCTACTCATGAAGCGAACACACAACAGCGCAAGGAAGACGCAGAGGGGTACCCAAATGAGGGGCACCCAAATGAGGGGCACAGGGACCCGAAAGGGAATCCGAAAAGCCGGCCGGCAGGAATCCACGTGGCGTACCACTGTGAACAAGGTGTTAACAGATTTGTATTACAACCCTACCAGTCCAGCCGCTTATAGCGCTGTGGGAGCGCTCGCTCGAGCTGCACATTCGCAAGGCATCAGTCGAACTGAAGTTCGAGAATGGTTAAAAACCCAAGACACTTATAGCTTATATCGAGCAGCCCGACGACATTTTCGCCGTAACCGAGTCATCGTAGGAGGCGTAGACGCACAATGGCAGGCTGATTTGGTCGATATGAGTCGATTTGCACCCCACAATGATGGACATCGGTACATGTTGACCTGTATCGATATTTTATCCAAGTACGCGTGGGTACTGCCCATCCGGACCAAAACAGGAGAGAATCTGGTACGCGCGTTCCAGCAGATTTTCAAGACGGGACGCAAACCCCTCTATTTGCAAACGGATGAAGGCACAGAATTTCTCAACCGTCACTTTCAAGCCTTTCTTAAGAAACAGAAGGTGTTTTTCTTCCATACGTACAACGAGACCAAAGCCTCTGTGGTGGAACGATTCAATCGCACCTTCAAAGGACGAATGTACAAGTATTTTACCGCCAAAAACACCCGACGGTACATCGATGTGCTACCTCAACTGGTCCAAGGGTACAATCGAGCCTATCATCGCAGTATCCAGCGAGCTCCCCTCGATGTGACAGAATGCAACGAACATCAAGTGCGCCGTACGCTGTACTCGATAGACCCCAGTCCACTCACGTCACCCCGTTACAAACGCGGAGATGTGGTACGGATCAGTAAAGTCAAAGGGCAATTTGAGAAAAGTTACTTGCCCAACTGGAGTGACGAGCACTTTGTCATCGTTCGCCATAACCCTCGACATCCACACGTCTATCAACTGGAAGATCTACAAGGAGAAACACTGCAAGGCACGTTTTACGAGGCAGAATTACAACCGGTGGTGAAAACACGGAAAGACTACTACACGGTGGAAAAGATTTTGAAAACGGAACGTGGACGTGGCATCCCCTATCATTTCGTCAAATGGCAAGATTGGCCCAGTTCGTTTAATTCCTGGGTCTCAGCCCGTGACATGAAACGGCTATAAATTCTACCTCACATCGCCTACAACCTTCAGTGTAGGGTTGTACCATGGATAGTGCACATCTGCCCTTACTGCTACGCACTCGAAAAGGACAAGCCGGTACCGTGGTGTGTGTAGTAGTGCTTCTGGGTATCTTATTTGGAGGGATCTTCTACGATTTGGCGTACCTGATATCCTGTTTCAACCTACCCCCCATTCGTCCAAGTCCTGCCCCACCTCAACGTCAAGTGCAATCACCCAACACCACCACCACCACCACCACCACCACTACTCTCTCTCCTACGACGCTGCGGACCAGATCACCGCACACCCAGCCCACTACGCGGTCTACTACTCCACCTCTTTTCACCCGCCATCCTCCCGTGAGACCTACCCTCAGAAGCGAACCTTCCACCAGACCACGGCAACCTAGGACTCCCACCACCACCACCACCACCACGACGCTAACACCTAGAGTGGGACGAGTACCACGTTTACCACGGCAACGGTACCCGCACGACTACGATCCCCGACAACGGTGGTGGGCCACTCAAATCACCCCATAACGAGATGGATCCTCGGTGGCAGCATCCCTTCACGTGTCTCATCGCTGGACCGACGGGGTCGGGAAAAACACACTTCGTTCAACGGCTCATCCAACACGGGTCAGCCCTCATTTCACCTCCCGTGGCTCGCATCCTGTGGTGTTATGGAGCTTGGCAACCTGCGTACGAGGAACTGGCACGCATCTCTGGACTCACCTTGGTGGAAGGATTACCCCCAGAGGACACCCCAGAAGACACGTTGGTCGTGGTAGACGATCTGATGACCGAAACGGACAGTCGAGTCACCCGGCTTTTTACGAAAGGAAGCCATCATCGTCGGTTGAGCATCATCTACATCGTGCAGAATCTCTTCAGTAAGAACAAAGAGCACAGGAATATCAGTTTGAATGCTCAGTATGCGGTCTTATTCAAAACCCCCAGAGACGCATCACAAATTATGCACCTGGCGAAACAGATGTACCCTAAAAACACGGCCTTTGTGCGGGAAGCCTTTGAAGATGCCACCCAAGGGGCCCACGGGTATCTACTCATCGACTTGAAACAAGAGACACCCTCGGCACTTCGATTGCGCACCCACATTTTTCCCGGCGAGTTCCAGACGGTGTACACACCCAAATAAAAGAAGAAGACACAACCCCTCTAGCATTCACTTCCTCATCATGTCTGCACGGATACGGAAGCACGCGCCGGCCCTCCGCGTATTACGCAGCGCGCCACCGGAGGTGGGCCGGGCCCTGGTGCGCGGCGCGGACGCAGAATTGGTACGGTGTTTGTGTGAAGTCGCTCATAATGTGTTAAAAGGGAATGTTCCTCTCAGTCCCCTGCAGAAAGGGAAATTGCAACGGCACAAGACGGGTCTCCGAACGCTGGTGAAGAAGACGGGCAGTTTAAAGAAAAAGAAACAGGTGTTACAGCGAGGTGGATTTCTCGGGGCACTCCTCGCACCCTTAGCCGCCACCGTACTGGGACCGTTAGTAGGGGCCATCTTGGGACGCTAACATGGAACATACGAAAAAAATGATGCTGGTGGAACCTCGACTGTTACAGAGTTTGCAATCACCCTATCCCGTGCCTGCCACGGTGCAACAACTCCAGTCTCTGGGCGAGGAGATGAATAGTATACTCCAACGTCGACTACCCGATCACGAGAAAATTCAACTCTACCATCACACGCTGAACCGGTACAAGACGTTTATGGATCAATATAGGGGTAATCCCGCACCACTACCCTCAGCGCCAACACCCACACCGCCGCCGCCATCATCACCTCAGCTGGAAGAGGAAGTGTTGGCCAGTGTCCCTAAGGCATTCAAGACCAAGGCTCGTTTATTGTTGGACCGGGTGAAACAGAATCCCGATATGAGTTGGAGCGATCAGGGGGAACTGCTTATTCGAAATCGAGTGGTGCCGGGGTCTCATATCACCGATTTGATCAACGATACGGTACGCTCTCGCAAACACTCTAATCCACCGGGCTGGGAAGCCTTTGCTCAGGGGTTAAAAGACACACACACCCCTCAAGAATTGGTAGGGAATCCTAACCGTTGGGCCTTTATGCAGCAGACATCGACGAGTAGACCACCACCACCACCCTCTTCTTGGAAACCGGAGTCACCCCCCAAAACACCACAACGACGGGCACCTACTTCGTCACCCCTTTTACCACGCCATCCCCTGCAACCCCCCAGATCTAAGTCACCGCGACGATCACGACGCCGAGGTCAGCCGCCCAAGGCCTGGGAGCCCTATTAAAGCCCGGTGCAGAAGCCAGAAAGTTCAGTCGTCATGTTTTACCTCACGTTGGTGGATATCAGTCTGAACGATAAACTCATCAGTACGTCCACCAATACGTACCCGTACCGAGCCTACATCGAGACGCTGTTGTCGTACGGCGAAGATGCCAAAAAATCACACTTGCAAGCCTCGCTGTACTACAAGGATACACCCGGAGCCATGGATAGCGTCGCCGCTACCAATAATGGGTTCGCCATGCGCAGGCAGTTGACAGCCACTAGCAAGTCCATCGATATGATGGGACGACTGCACGCCGATCTGTTCCTGCAAAACCGCTACATGATGAACGGTGTATCCATCAAGATCAAGTTGATCCGTTCCACACCCACGTTCGCCTTGATGGCCGATGGAGCTGCTGGTCCCAATTTCAACATCGTCATTGAAGATGCAGCCCTGTTTGTCCGTACGGTGGATTTGCAACAGGGTGTGTTGCTGAGTCACATGGAAGCCTTATCGAAAAAACCAGCCCTGTACCCCATCCGACGCGTACAGACCAAGGTGTTCTCTGTGCCAGCAGGTACAACGTACGAGACAAAGAAGTATGGTACGAAGTGACCTACGAAGGCAAAGTAAACCGACTGACTCTCCCCGAAGGCCAATACGATACCCCCAAGACGTTCATAGAGGGTCTGACCACCTTGTTGAATTACAAGTCTCTACGGAAGGTGACGAATAGTTCAAGACCCCTGAAAGCCTATCCCTTCAAGAATCACGTGATCTTCGATGTCAACACATACAACGACAAGGCCTGTATCCTGCTCAGCCCCAACGTGGGTGTGGAACTCAGTCCTAGGCTACAGCAAATGTTAGGTCTGCCTTACAGCGTCTACACGGGTCCCACCACCGACAACGGTGACGTTGTGATGGATATGAAAGTAGGTATGTACGGACTCTACGGCTACTCGGACGCAGTGGACAGCCATATTGTGGGCGATGTGAACACACCTCTGTTACGGGTGGTACCCATTAGAAAGAAGTATGGCGATCAAGTCACCCAGAGTTTCAACCACATACTCTACCTGCCCGTACGACACACCGATATCAACACGATTACGGTGGATATAAGAGATGACACGGGACACCCGGTCGCATTCGAACGAGGGAAAGTGGTGCTGACACTTCATTTCCGACAAGCACGTTCTCCTCACTTCGTATAATGTACGTGCCTTACCAGTGCCATACGGCCAGCTATGCCGACTACTACAAGAAACAAACGGGAGGTAGCTTGCCCATCTTTAGCGGTGCACACATGCAACGAGGTCACGGATTGGGTAACATACTGGGCAGCATCGTCAAAACGTTCTTGCCCTTGGTGACACGGGGTGTCAAAGCGGTGGGTAAACAAGCGGTACGCAGTGGACTGCACGTGGCCGGTGATGTCTTGGGAGGCACGGCACCCCGACAAGCCTTGAAACGACGGGCCCAAGAAGCGGGCAGCGTCTTGATCGCCAAAGCCCTTAAAAGACAACCACGGGCACAGCGAAGAGTCATTCGACGACAGACACACCGACGACGCACACCCCGGAAGAAGAAGAAGAGTAAGAGAGACATCTTCGCATAATGGCATTCATTCACTCCGAGTCTTGTCCGTCTACCAACAGTGAATTGGATTTGTGGACTATTCCACCCACACAGACCAGTGTGGCCGAAGGACGTTGGGTAGAACATCGACCCCTGGCTAGCCTGACGGGTACGGGACCCCTGGAATTTACCATTGAAAACAAAGATACGGCCTACCTGGATTTATCCCACACGTACTTGTACGTGAAAGCCAAAATAGTGGACAGAGCCGGGGACCCCATCGGGAACGATGCCGTGGTAGGCCCAGTGAATCTTTGGCTGCACTCCTTGTTCCAACAGGTGGATATCAGTCTGAACGATAAACTCATCAGTACGTCCACCAATACGTACCCGTACCGAGCCTACATCGAGACGCTGTTGTCGTACGGCGAAGATGCCAAAAAATCACACTTGCAAGCCTCGCTGTACTACAGGGATACACCCGGAGCCATGGATAGCGTCGCCGCTACCAATAATGGGTTCGCCATGCGCAGGCAGTTGACAGCCACTAGCAAGTCCATCGATATGATGGGACGACTGTACGCCGATCTGTTCCTGCAAGACCGCTACATGATGAACGGTGTATCCATCAAGATCAAGTTGATCCGTTCCACACCCACGTTCGCCTTGATGGCCGATGGAGCTGCTGGTCCCAATTTCAACATCGTCATTGAAGATGCAGCCCTGTTTGTCCGTACGGTGGATTTGCAACAGGGTGTGTTGCTGAGTCACATGGAAGCCTTATCGAAAAAACCAGCCCTGTACCCCATCCGACGCGTACAGACCAAGGTGTTCTCTGTGCCAGCAGGTACGATGATGGCCAATCTTGAAAATTTATTTCTAGGGGATCTCCCTAAACGTCTTACCCTGGCGTGTGTGACCAACACCGCTTTCAATGGACAGTGGAGTGAGAATCCGTTCAACTTTAAACATTTCAACCTCAACTTTTTGGCACTGCACGTGGCCGGCCATCAAATTCCAGCCCGCCCGTTACAACCCGATTTTGGTAACCAACACTATGTGCGGAGCTACCTGAACCTGTTTACAGCCACAGGACAAAACAATCAGGACGAAGGAAATACCATCAGTCGACGAGACTTTAGCCGTGGGTACACTTTGTTCGCCTTCGACCTCACCCCCACCTTGGAACACGATCATCAACTGGCCTTGCTCAAGAAAGGAAACCTACGGTTGGAACTGCGTTTCTCGGTCGCTCTAGCCCACACCATTAACGTGATTTGCTACGCCGAGTTTGATAACGTCATCAGCGTGGATCAGCAAAGAAACGTCCTGTGTGACTACGCCAGCTAGAGTCATGGATACAGAGCAGCTGATGGGCATACTCCAGCGAGATCCTCGGGTACCCTTTCGAGGTGTGTTTCCACGCAATGTGTTTCCCACCACCCCCACCACCCCAGCAGCCTACATCCTGAATACAGACCCTGGTACTCGACCCGGTGAACATTGGGTGGCTGTGTACGTGGACACCCTAGGCCAAGGCGAATACTTTGATTCCTACGGACTTGCACCCCTGCATTCTGATTTGGTGAAGTTCATGGACATATCTACTACAGTGTGGCGTTGGAATACTAAAAGATTACAAGGACCCTTGAGTAGTGTCTGCGGACAGTATTGTGTGTTTTATCTCACTCACAGGAGTAGAGGACATTCTATGCAAACGATCCTACAAATGTTTGATGATTATTCTCAAGCCGAAGACCGTCATGTACTCGTCTATGACTGGACTGCCTCTCGTTTTAATGTGCATGCCCCATTTCTCTGGTTAACTTAATTGATTCAATGCACTGCGCAGTACTATTGTTTTTTGTTATGACGTTGTTGTTCTGACGTTCATTGATGTTCAATAAAAAAGATTCATGAAAACACAAATGATGGTTTTGACTTTTTTTTATTTAAGTGAACAAGAAGGGTTAGACTATGTACAATAGAATACAGGTGGTATGTAAAACTGTCAGGAGTAGGATTCGAACCTACGTTCTGCATTTCGCAGACCAGCACTGTTAACTGGCGCCTTAGACCACTCGGCCATCCTGACTTTACAGTTTTTAACTCGTGTATCAAAAGTCATAGTTCGAAAGTCCAGGTAAGTGGTACTGATGCCATCGGGAAGGACTTTCCGCTTCGGGTAAAAGAAAGTAAAGGCGTCTCGTTGCTGGATGTACGTCCGCATCTGGTGGTCCACCACCCGAAATCCTCTGTTAGTCCCACTCGCACTGGCCTGGCTTTGCAGCACGTTCAGGTACAAGGCTTTGTCGATGTTGGGATCGCGCCGGTTCACCCCTTTGCAGCTAAACTTATTTTCGTCTCCACCGTAACAATAATACGTCTTCGAGGAGAGAGCAATCATGGCATCCCCACTCCACTCCAGCTTGAAGAGGCCCGGCGTACGCTTGTCGTACTGGTAATGGTCACGTCGAGGTAGCCACTGATCCCGTTCCACCTCATACTGTGCACGTAACTCGGGTTTGACCAGGGACTCCCATTCTGCATTAGACACGGCCATGTAGGCCGAGTCTGTATCCATCTCCATGAGTTGCCAGTCTGATGGATTAAAATACACACCCATGAAATCATACAGAAACTGGAGCATCCTCAGCTTGGCCACCTGGTATACCATACATCCAATCTGGAGGGGGAGGTTGTAACGGATAGTCTTTTTGGCTAAAGTGATTTCATACGTGTCGTCATCGATGACCTCCACGGAGCGAAACAGCGGAGAATTCACTTTTTTGGGGGCTTGTGGGGTAATACAGATGTTCACGTTCACGTGCTTATCCTGGTTCGTGACCGTTTTGCCATAATAGCCATTGGCCGTCAATTTCCACGATTCACCGATGATGGCCTTACTCGGGTCTTGATCACCTTGACGACGGGCAGACGTCACGATGTCGGCATTCTCCGCAAAACAGGCGTTGGGTACGTACTGTATCACTTGGTATACGCGTGTGACTTCCAGACCGTGGCTGATGTACCACTGTAGTAGCGGAGTGCCCAGCAAGATTTTCTCTGCCCACATACTGCCAATCAACATCCGTCGAGGTCGAGGCAAACACTCGTGTTGCTCAGCATAGGCCCCCATGGTGTCTCCAATGTCACCCCGACCCACCAGCGTGTTCTTAAAGATGGGAGGGCACTGGGCGAAGAGGGGCTTGAGAGTGTCGGGAACATGCAGATCACATTCGACAAAGCCGTAGAGGTCCCCGGAACGAATGGCGTCGAACATCTGTGGCAGACTCAGGAGTCGCCGACGACTGAGCGGGTACTCACGCTCTTTTAGGAAACGACGTAAATGTGGGAGGGCCTGGCACATGGTGTGAAATTCACACTCCCACATTTCGATGAGATGGTATCCTCTCTCTTTGACGTAATCGCCGTTCTCCTGCACTTCTTCCCGTAATTCTTCCGGTGTTTTTCCACGTCGTTCGTTGAAGCGTTCAGCGCTGAAATGGCATCCGTGGCCGTGCCAATAGCAGCCGTAAAACTGGAATACGGTCGGTGTTCTACCCACCAGGGCAAACCCATCGACGGGGAGTCGACGATCTCCTATGCGCTTCTCTGTGGCGTTGGTCTGATGGCGTATATAAATTCCCCGTCGATAGGCTTCCCAATCCAACCACTGGTCAGCCAGATGCTTGTAGGGAGTGCGTTGCGGTGTGAAATGCTGGCCTTCCGCCAACCAGCGTGTATAATGACCACTGGGCATAGGTTGGGCCAGAGACCACAGGTACAGGGCATTGGCATCGAATCCGATGATCTTAGCACAGGGTTTCCCACCGGGGAGAGTAGTGACGTCCTTCTCGTGATAACGGTGAAAAATAAGGCTAGGTCCGCCGACGATGTTCTGCTTTAGACAATCATGCATGTCCGCATCTTTTTGCTGTATCAGCGAGAAGTAGGTAGGACACTCTTGAAAAAGATGGCGAAGCGCCAGACCCGGTAAACTCAAACACTCCTTGAAGATGTCGACGTGCATCTCACGATGAAAGAGTTGAACCATTTTCTCGGCCGCTTCCAGGAAAGGAACCACATCTAAGTTATTATACCATATCAGGAAATCTCGCAAGGTCTGCATGTGTTGATCGTTCCATATCTGCTGTAGTTCCCGGTACGTGTCTTCCGGACATTCCACTTGCTTCAAATCGTCAAAGAATGCGTCCCGGGGTGGCAACTGTGTTTCCTCCAAACGGTCGAGCGTCGATATACACGTGTAAGGGAACCTCCCTTTGGTTTGTGCACAGTCACACGCCTTCACCCACTGATCATAGCTATAATTGGGAGCTAAGTAGTTCCGTACATCCAGGAAATGGAGTGATGTGGTAGTGAGGGCCATATGATTATTGATCTTCTTGATGACGGACTTGATGGTATTAGCCTGGGCCAAGTAAGGGTAGAGAAATTCCTTCACCATGTTCAAGTCATATCGCCCCGAGTTGAAACCGAGCACCGGTAACTGGCCTAGGTATTGTAGGAAGCGCGCTTTCAATTTCTCCGCATACGGTTTAGGTAAAGGCACATCCTGCGACTGCATGGGTTCCGGCTCCGACTCCGACTCCGACTCCGACTCTGACTCTTCATCGTCACTAAACGATACACCGGGTATAGGAATCCGATCGTCCAGTTGGTCCAGTACGTCCTGGAACTTGGACACCAACAATTCCGTACTGGCCGCACTGACTTCCTCTAAATACTCCATCATGCGGGTGATCAACTCATGGGAATCCCCGGTGGACACGAAACAGACCGGTGCAGCGTCATAGCCAGGTACGTTGCTGGAAATGCTCACACTGAGGGGAATATGGCGCTGCGTCCACTGCGTTTTCGCTGAGAAGATGTCCATGGGCTCCAACAGGGCCTCAAAATCGTAACACGCCCGGTAGGGAAAATAACGGTCCTCCTCCGGTATGATAAGACCCTCATCGGCCAGTTCTTCGAAAATAGTAGGCGTATTATGATACACACCACCAGGAAATTTTCGCTTCACACTGTTGTCACAACTCTTCTCGTGTCGATGTAAGTCGGTGGAACGTTCAAACACCCGATGGCATTGGGTACAACTGTAGGACTGGGCGTACAGGCTCATATCGTGGATCAGCGAAAAATGACTCACCCCATTGTCGTCGAAGACATTGATTTTCATCGTAGAAGCATACCGTTCTGTTGAGCGATGAACCAATTCAGCCACAAATGTATCCTCCTCGCATCGTAATCGGTATACAAAGATATTGATGTTAAACAGAGTTTCCGCGACATCCAAATACTTGAACGGGACTCCACGGAACTGCCGCTCATCCAAGTCTTGCTCCTCTAAATACTGTTCCCAATAGCCATTGGCCACTCTATCACAAGCCCGGGGATCACACTCATCCAGATGCACGGCCAAACACCGAAACAGACATTTCCGGTCTTTGTAGGGTCCATGTGCCCCTCCCGTTAATGCATACAGTCCGTTTCGATGAAGCAGCCAAGGTGGTAGTAGTACAGGAGCACCGATAGGATGATCTCTCATTTTCGTGACGAAAAATGTGACGTTGGTCACCATTTCCACAAGCCATTTGGTATTGGGGCGTTGCAACCGGGCCCATTCCAATGGGTCCAACGTAGTCAGTTGGTCGATGAATGGCTCCAGAGAAATCGCATCCGTCACCGTGAACGGCTGGTCAAACACATAGGTATTATTGCTGGGGTAATAATACCGCAACTGGTCCGTCTCCTTGTGCCGTAAGATGTAACCGAATGTCATATTCAACTTGAACGCTGTCACCTGGTCTGTGAAAATGTTCTCGGCATAGGTAGACAGATACGTGAGGTCCTGCAGTCGAAAGTTATACAAGTCCAATAGACGACGGTCACGGTGAAAACAATGGCGTATGGTAGCCCAGTGACGTCGATAAATGTCACTCACACGCCCGTCTTCGGGCAAGACTTCAGCCGGAGGTGCTGCTGGGTCCCCTGGAAAATCTTCTCCACGTCTCATGCTGCAGTGAGGCCAGTAGCTCCTCTCGTCAGAACAGGCTGGTAGGCTGGTAGGCTGGTCAGGCAGGCTGGCTGGTCAGGCAGGCAGGTAGGTGAGAGAGCTCCGTTTGGCAGTCCAATGAATGCACCAAACCACTAAAAATCGCCCCTTTTATACGTTTTTTCGTGACATTCGGGTGTTTTCGGTATTCTCCATTTTCGGTATTCTCCATTTTCCCACAATGGCGTTCACCTTCGGGTCTTTCCGGTCAACGTATCCGCCATTTTCCCACAATGGCGGTCACCTTCGGGTCTTTCCGGTCAACGTATCCGCCATTTTCCCACAATGGCGGTCACCTTCGGGTCTTTCCGGTCAACGTATCCGCCATTTTCCTACAATGGCGGTCACCTTCGGGTCTTTCCGGTCAACGTATCCGCCATTTTCCTACAATGGCGGTCACCTTCGGGTCTTTCCGGTCAACGTATCCGCCATTTTCCCACAATGGCGGTCACCTTCGGGTCTTTCCGGTCAACGTATCCGCCATTTTCCCACAATGGCGGTCACCTTCGGGTCTTTCCGGTCAACGTATCCGCCATTTTCCCACAATGGCAGTCACCTTCGGATCTTTCCGGTCAACTCCGGTCACCTCCATTGTCCACCGCCATTACATCTTCACGGACAGCCTCTTCGGTATTCCCCACACACACCGCCATTACATCTCTCCGTACGCCATTGTGGGGAAAAACCCCAGTACATGACAGACACAGACAAGTCTAGACATGTCCAAAGGTCACGCCCCATTCACCCAAACCGGAAGTGACGTCATTTTTACATCCGGGTGAAATGTGCGTGGATTTACGCATTCCCTACTACTGCCGTAGTTCATTTATTCTGGGGACCCAGGTCTACGGTACCTTATATACTCTGGGAGATAACGCGGGAAGTTCATTTATTTGCTTTACTTCTAACCTGGTGGCCCCCTAACGGGTGGGCAGGATATTCTCATATATGTCTTTTTTCATTTATTGTGCATCTAACATCCCAAAATCCATAATCTATCATGTCCGTCCGAACTACGGACATTTGGTGATACGAATGGCTTTGTTTTCTCAATATTTCAACAACAAGTTTGAATCAGGTCGAATTCAAAGGAATGTTTTTACCCACTCGTCATAAGCCTCAATTTTCCGCGGAAAGCGTGGGAGGTCATTATATGACGTAACCAATACTGGCGACCAATGAACATTCAATTTTCTTACAACCGAAGTTCAAAATACTACAGAAATATCGCGTGAAACACAGGCGTGCCTTATAAGGACTATCAGGAATTTTACTAAAGGCAAATGATTGGCTACCAGATTTAGAAGCACAAGCTCCATTATATGTAACGGCTTGACCCAGAAAGAAAACCAAAGAAGAAAGCTGTTGCGCTCGTGGCGATAAGTTCATTCAGTTCGGCTTCCCCAATTCTGTTCTCTTGTTTCATTAAATAAATGTATCAACTTGGGTTACATTTCGTTGAATAAATATTACTGATGACGGGAGGTTTGCATCAGGAGTGTAAGAAGAACGAATATTCATAGAATGGCGCATCTGACAATTTAGCGGAGTACTTTATTTGCATATGAATAGACTTTCTGGATAAATCTGAAGGGATATATTAATTAATTATTATTGTTACCAGTGTTCGTAACTAACAGTCAACAGATATTTTGTTTGCATGGAAGTACAAATAAATCAACCCAACATCGCCACGAGGAGTTAACATAGGCGAGCCGCGATTTTGATAATTTTCAGTGATATGCAGTGTCACAGTCTCTCATAAAACTCCCATGATTCATTGCGTCACCTTTGGCGGTTTGACTCGGGACGCTGTAGTTGCATTCGCGGCTGTAGGAGTCGTTTCCTGACCTTCCAAAATTGTCTCCCCTGGCAGTTCGCCAGTTCCCGCTCGGAGGCAATGTTTTCAACTGGATGCGCTAAAACGGGTAACATGCCGTCGATGACACTGAATACATCATTGCATACTTCTAGTTTTCATCCACTTCTGGTTTGATATATGTTCATCAAAGTTCAGTCTAGAATCTAAAGTGATGCCCAACACTTTGACAGAGTCTTCACATGTAATGTTTACATCAGTAATGGTGAGAGAGTTCAATGTTGTACGAGTATTTTTTACCAATTCCAATGGCTTGAAATTTTTCAGGATGTGCCTCAAAACCATTGTAAGAAAACCAAAACTCAAACATCTTTGAGAAAGCAAGAAATTAAAAAACACATTTATCAAACATTTTGTTAGCAAACAAATTTGGGATGAAACTGATTTTGATTTAACTGAGGAAACAGCTGATGATTTGGAAATAAGGAAATTAGAATTGCAAAATCAGCTGGAATTAAAGAAATTAGAATTAGAATTAGAGAGAGAAAAATTAGAGAAAGAAAGAGACAGAGAATTAGAGAGAGAAATGTTAGAGAAAGAAAGAGAATTAGAGAGAGAAAAGTTAGAAAAAGAGGAAAGAGAGAAAGAAAGACAGTTTCAGTTAGAAATGAAGCATATGGAATTACAGTCGCAAACAAGTCCTCCAGCACATGCACCTGTACAATCACAATCAAAATTTGATGCGGCTCGTTTTCAGGAAAAAGGAGTTGATAAATATTTTCTGCATTTTGAGAAAATTGCTGAAATTTTAAACTGGCCAAAAGAAATCATTTGTCAATGCTGTTAAGCCAAGTTCATTCCAGTCTAGTCTCTTAGATACCAAATCCAGTTCTTTCTCAGGGTCTAAAACTTTTAACCCCAGTTACAAAGGTCAAAGGTCAAACACAAAGTCTCAGTCACCCACTTTTAACACTAAAAAATCTCCCGTTTGCAATTATTGTAAGAGGGAAGGCCATTTAATGGCTAATTGTTTTAAATTGAAAAGAAAACAACCAGATCAAGCCTTTCAAAAGCCCAGTAGTTTCCTCACTTCAAGATCTATACCCAAGCAGGTTAGTGATGTTCATAGTGTATATGACGTTAAGATGGCCAGGGACACTGTTCCTATTAGTTCTATCAAGGATAAGGTTGACAGTTTTTCAAATCCTGTTATAGAGATTTTTGAACCATTTATCCACAATGGTTTTGTGTCACTTTCAACTGATTTGTCTAATGCTACTCCTGTGAAGTGCTACTCCTGTGAAGATTTTGCGAGACACGGGTGCGTCTCAGTCTCTTTTGTTGACAGATACTTTCCCGTTTTCTGACTCTTCATCTGCAGGCAGTAATGTCCTGATTAAAGGGATAGGTTCTGTAAATTATACACCCGTTCCGCTCCATAACGTCCATCTGTCTTCCGACTTGGATTCTAGGCCTGTTACGGTGGGTATTTAAGGTAGTTTACAATTCGAGGGTGTTCAATTACTTCTTGGAAATGATCTTGCGGGAGATAAGGTCGGGGTTAACCCGATTGTAACTGACAAGCCTTGTTTGGATCAGATCCATTATCCAGTTGAAGACGAAATTCAAAGTTTGTATCCTGCTTGTGCAGTTACTAGAGCCATGATTAAATTGGCTGAGGAGTCTGAAAAGTCTCTTAAAGAGGACGTCATCGATGACGTTTGTTTGGCCGACACTTTCGTGTGTTTAAATGACGAGGCTGATAAGCCACATTTTGATAGCAAATTGGAATGTTCTAATGACAAAATTTCAAAATCGCAGCTGGTTAATGAACAGCATACTGACAAGGACATTTTCAAGTTTCTTGACAGGGCCGTAGATGAGTGTGATGTAACTCAAGAGCCTGTGTGTTACTTTTGTAAGAATGGTGTTCTTATGGGCAAACGGCGACCGCCAGATGTGTCACCTGATGATGAGTGGGCAGTTAAGTATCAGATTATAGTACCAAATTCATATCGTTCAGATATTCTCAGACTAGCCGATGAAACACCTCTTTCATGCCAGTTAGGTGTTAACAAAACATATTACAAAATTCTAAATCATTTCTATTGGCCAAATTTAAGAAAAAGAAGTTACGGTATTTTGTAGGTCATGCCACACATGTCAAATGGTAGGAAAGCCAAACCATACCAAAGGCCCCTCTACAACCAAACCCTGCATTTGAGGAAGCATTTAGTAGGGTGATTATAGATTGTGTTGGTCCATTACCAAAAACAAAGCCAGGCAATCAATACATGTTAACAGTAAGAATAACTAATCATGTAAATTCATTGAAGTCATGCTTCAACCAGGTTCCATATCGTTTGAATCCCATTAAACAAAACTAACTGAAAAAAGAGATTCAGTATTTATTGGACAATGACTTCATTGAACCAAGTAATAGTAACTGGAGTTCACCTTGTATCCTCGTTCCAAAGCCAGATGGCAGATACAAGATGTGCACGGACTACAGAAAGATGAACACATTGACCAAAACAGACACATTCCCTATTCCACGCATTGACGATTGTATTGATCAAGTGGGAAGTGCCAAGTTTATGTCAAAGTTTGATCTTCTGAAAGGATTTTGGCAAGTTCCACTCACAGATCATGCGAAGGAGATATCAGCATTCGTCACTCCGGAGGATCTGTTCCAATACAAAGTTAAGACATTTGGAATGAAAAATTCTCCAGCCACGTTCCAGCGTCTCATCAATCGTGTTACTTCTGGTTTGGAAGGATGTGAGACTTACATTGGTGACGTCATTGTCTACAGCGATACATGGGAAGATCATCTACAGAGAATTCGCGCACTGTTCAATCGGCTGAGTGACGCCAAGCTAACAGACAACCTTGGAAAAAGTGAATTTGGACATGCACGTGTGACATTCTTGGGTCATGTTGTAGGTCAGGGTCAGGTAAAACCTGTAGATGCTAAGGTTAGTGCTATCTCGCTATTTCAATGACCAACATATAAGAGACAGCTGGTGCGTTTCTTGGGTATGGCTGGTTACTACAGAAAATTTTGTCCAAATTTTTCTAATATTATTGAGCCTTTAAAAGGGCAAGTTTTGTTTGGACCGATGAATGTGAATCAGCTTTTGAAAACCTGAAAGCCATACTCAAGAGCGCGCCAGTTCTTTCAGTACCAGGTTTTGATTCACCTTTTAAACTGGCTGTAGATGCTAGTGATGTTGCTGCTGGTGCCGTTTTGTTACAAGAAGATATACATGGTGTAGATCACCCAATATGTTATTTTTCACGTAAATTTGACAAACATCAGAGAAATTATTCTACAATTGAGTTTGGCAATGATATTGGCTTTACAACATTTTGACGTTTATGTTACTTCTTCATCATTGCCAATTACTGTATTCAGTGATCACAATCCACTTGTTTTCATAAGTAAGATGAAAAACAAAAATCAAAGATTGTTGAGATGGAATTTGATATTACAAGAATACAATATCGAAATCAGACATATTAAGGGCAAGGACAATTTGATTGCTGATTGTTTGTCTCACATATAATGTACATATGTTTGTCAACATTTTTGTTGTTGTAATATAGATTTTTTTTTTGCAATAATGTTTTGAATTGTCGAGAAAGTTCCAAATTTGAAACTTTCTTTTTTTTAAGAGGGGGAGTGTCATGGTATAGTAGTCTATTATTAGACATTGTGGATGTTTCTGGAATATAGGGCTGGCGCAAGCTTGTTTACGTACTGTGGGTCAACCACTTAGAGCTTTCTGGAAGACTATTGTAAATTTTATCTAGGTCAGATGATGCGGTAATGCTGTGTATTCTAGAAGCTTCTTGATTGGCAGAATGATCTGGAATGCCGCATAGAGTATAAATAGCGCATCACTCAGTCATTCCGGAGGGAATTCAAACTGGCTTTTTATGTGGGTCTGTTATACTGTGTTACTATCTGGATTTACCTTTGCCTGTAACTACGGACTGCTGGATTATTTACTCCTGTGTATTAACTGTTGGCTGCTGCATAATCTACACTATTTGTTAAGGGCTATCGACAGACATACCCTTCCCTGAGCAAAACAAGTACTAAGAAGCCCCAATTCGCAAGAAGTTCTAGCAAATCTCCAGAGTAAATTCGTCATAGTCCCAGCAGACAAAGCTCCAAATAATATAATATTCATATGTAAACATTACTATTACCAGGTGCTGGTTGAAAAATTGAGTGTAAACATATCGTCATCAAAGACGTCTACTTACTCTCAAACTGCATTTACTATGGAAGATTTATTTAACAATCACAACACGTTTCTCGGGGAAAGAGCTAGTTTTCTTCCAACCAAACATAACGATATACCAAAAGTATACTGGGCTCCCAAAATGCATAAATCATAGATTCATAGCTGGCTGTAGAAGCTGCACCACCAAGCTTCTCTCAACCCTGCTGACGATGGCCCTTCAGGAAGTAAAAGCATTTTGGGAAAGGTATTGCGCTACTATTTCTAAAAACTCTGGCGTTGAATGTATGTGGATATTGAAAAACTCAAAATGTCTTACGGAAGAACTTGATGCTAAAGGCCACATACCGTACAGATATGTATCCACATGGGATTTCTCGACTCTCTATACTACAATCCCTCATCAGGACCTTATTGACCGTCTAAGTTCATTAATAATATCTGTGTTCAAGAAAACTGATCGTAGATATATTAATATCGGAAGCCATAAAGCATTCTTTAGCTCTACTACATACAATAGATATCATTCATGGGATGTTTCTTTGTTCATAGAGTTGCTTGCATTTCTCATTAAAAATATCTATGTGAAATTTGGCAACACAATATATCAACAGCATATAGGTATTCCAATGGATATTAATTGTGCACCCCTGTTGGCTGACCTATATCTGTTCTCTTATGAATATGACTATATGCAGGTGCTTTCAAAAACCGATCCATTCAAAGCCCATTCTTTCTCATTCACCAAACGCTATATAACGCTATAAATGACGCAGTGAAGGATATATATCCACTTTCACTGGATTTGAAGGAAACTACAGATAGCCCTACAGGCACATCATATTTAGACCTATATCTCTATAAAAATGAAGCGGGCCTTCTCTCTCGTCGACTGTATGACAAAAGAGATGATTACAATTTCGACATCGTAAACTATTCCTTTCTGGACAGTAATATTCCAGTGGGACCTGCATATGGCGTATACATATCTCGTTTAGTAGCAATTGCTAGATCCTGTGTTAAATGTGACGATTTTAATCAACGTCACAAAACACTGTTACAGAAACTTATAAAACAGGGCTACACCACCAAGCGCCTCCAGTCAAAGTTTCTCAAATTTGGCGATACATATCGCATGCTGATGCGAGCGTAGCGTGCAAGATCTATGGTGTTACGTTTCGTAACTTGTGTCTAATTCCGCATAACCCGGGGCTAGGGGCCGTATGAAGCCATGTACTTCAAGATCCTCATGGTGTTCATATGAACAGTCACAATCAAAGCGTGACTGAGATACATCATTCTCTAGATGACGACTTTACAACGAATATTATGGATTAAGAATACTGATCAGCGATACGAATTTTATATTTTTGGAACATCATGATGTCTCGTCGGCATCATTGAAAACTGTTGACCGCTTCTATCTTGCAGGAAACTAGCCTATGTTTATGTATACTATGATTGTTTTTTTGAATTTGGTGCTAATACTGTTATCTGGAATATGGAATAGGTCTTTGGATTATGGACGCGGATATTCTTTAATGGACGACGGCTGAATTATGGATGACGGACTGGAAGCTTGTAATTTAAACCTGTGTATGCCTGGATTCTGCTGGTGGACAAGTTGTCCCCGAGGCCGGGCCCCTGCACATCCCTGCACCTCATAATGAAGGAAGTAATAAAAGAAAATATTTGTAAGACAGATCCGAGGAACCTTAGTGCAGGTTCCTCGGCCGAGTCTCTAACAGTTCGAAATGCACTAAGACCTTTTTCAATCCAAAGGACAGATATATTTCTGACAGCAAAGCGTGGTCACGACATCAAACCTTGTAATATTGCGCTTGATGATTGTTTAGCACCGAATTCTACATGTAATAATTTCAAGATTTCTAAGTGTGGACACCGTGCATGTCTCACGTGTCCACTCTTTAATACTTCAGCTTCATTTAGTTCCGCGTTAACTGGTAATTCATATTCTGTTAACTCGTATGTTGATCTTAGTTGTTCTACTACAAACTGTATTTATTTAGTTTCCTGTAAGAAGTGTGGTCAACAGTATGTTGGCAAGACCACTCAAAGACTCCATCTTAGGGTGAACGGTCACAGAAAATCCGTTAGGAAAAAGCAATTGCTTATAGGTAAGCATTTTTCTGGACCCGACCATGGCTGGGATAACTTTAGTATTCAGCTCATAGACGTCGTCTATCCATCTACTGAGGATTCCCCCTTTGGTTTCGAGAGAAAAATCCGAGAGCGGGAATTATTCTGGATGCTAGAACCTGGGTCAGTGTTTCCGTATGGTTTAAATGATAATGTCAGTGGGTACGGCAATGTTACAAACCGCCGTTCAAATATATCCAATATTACCCAACTATTTAAACCCCATCAACGGAGACATCGCAGCCATGGTTGGAGAAAGTCACAAAACACTGTTGCAGAAACTTATACAGGGCTACACCACCAAGCGCCTCCACTCAAAGTTTCTCAAATTTGGCGATACATATCGCATGCTGATAGCAAAATACGAGCGTAGAGTGCAAGATCTATGGCGTTACGTTTCGTAACTTGTGTCTAATTCCGCTTAACCCGAGGCTAGGGGTCATATGAACCCATGTACTTCAAGATCCTCATGGTGTTCATATGAACAGTCACAATCAAAGCGTGACTGAGATACATCATTCTCTAGATGACGACTTTACAAAGATTATTATGGATTAAGAATACTGATCAGCGATACGGATTTTATATTTTTTGAATATCATGATGTCTTGTCGGAATCATTGAAAACTGTTGACGCTTCTCTCTTGCAGGAAACTAGCCTATGTTTATGTATACTATGATTGTTTTTATGAATTTGGTGCTAATACTGTTATCTGGAATATGGAATAGGTCTTTGGATTATGGACGCGAATATTCATTAATGGACGACGGCTGAATTATGGATGACGGACTGGACGCTTGTAATCGGATATTGGACATTTATTGGGACTGTGTGCAATTGAGCAGTGTTGGATTATCATTATTCAGAAGAGTGATTTGTGCGCGGCAAGGACTGTGAAGTTTACACCGGTTCTCTTTCTTACGGCAAAAGGGAGATTTCTCTAGCCACCCTGTTGCCGTGGAGTCCTTGTTCGTGATATCGCGGCATTTGATTGGCTGGAAGTGTTGTCATCAGATGCCACTCGACAAGTAAATGCGTTCCTTTAAACTTATCCATCTTTTCGTTGTTGTTTCAGCCATCTCGGATCGGTAACAAATTTGGCGAGCTTGCCAAGATTCCGTGAGAGAAGATAGCCTGCTTAGAGATCTAGTCTGCTCCCTATCCTATTGTGAACTTGAGACCTGTTACCGAGATGTCTACATCCGAGAATCAAGATAAATCTCCGCGAACGAGTGTGCAACCCAGGGAAGGACCCCACCACGTGTGTCAACATTCGGTCAGTCATCCGTTCCATTTCCGGGATGGGCTCTCCGAAAGTCCTTCAGGTTACTGGGCCAAGTTAATTCAGCGGTTGGAATCAGCCTGTCGAATGTAGCTCATCAGATGGACAATGCTACGCTGTACGGTTGTAAACTGAGGCGCAGACAACAAGGGAAACGAACGAGGGGCAGCAAGGATGAACTAATGCATGCCCCTGAACTTCCCAAGTCCCTAGTGATCCAGTGTATCTCATGTTGTCAAGAAGTATCCGATGAGACATTGACATAAGGGTTGCCAGTCTCTCGTTTATTGCTCAAAAAACTGTCAAATGAAACATGGACAGATCCATGACGACATCTTTGTACCGGTAACTATACAATATACATAGGGTAAACAGTTCTCGTTAGGAAAACCATTCGTCCCTTACCCTCAGAAAGATGACATGATCAGACTGATTGGACCACAATGCAAAATGCTTTGTTCAATGAATGGGGTTACTTCAGAAATATTATGGGACACTGTTTCACAAATATGTTTGCTTCCTATATGGTGGGCCGAAGAGAATGTGCCTCGTTACGAAATAAAACTCATTTCTGATCTTTTAGGTGGACAGAACCTTAACATCACAGCAGCGAATGGAGTTCCTATACCCTTTGAAGGATGATCACCAGTCGAATTCAAACTCCTTGGAAAAAGTTTCCAAGTACCCTTCCTACTGACGAACGTGAACTGTAGTAAGCCAATTGTTAGGTACAATGTGATTGGCCGATATCTGGATACTGTAGGTGATTAGGAGGAGGCCAAAGTTAATATACAAGCGTCTAGTCCGTCATTCATAATTCAGCCGTGATCCATTAAAGAATATCCGCGTCCATAATCCAAAGACCTATTCCATATCCACATAACAGTATTAGCACCAAATTATACATAAACATAGGCTAGTTTCCTGCAAGAGAGAAGGGGTCAACAGTTTTCAATGATGCCGACAAGACATCATGATGTTCCAAAAATATAAAATCCGTATCGCTGATCAGTATTCTTAATCCATAATAATCGTTCTAAAGTCGTTATGTAGAGAATGGTGTATCTCAGTCACGCTTTGATTGTGGCTGTTCATATGAGCACCATGAGGATCTTGAAGTACATGGGTTCATACGGCCCCTAGCCCCGGGTTAAGCGGAATTAGACACAAGTTACGAAACGTAACGCCATAGATCTTGCACGCTACGTTCGACCCAGACTGTTCTCCCCACAAAAACCGAAACTACCCTTTTAGCAGTGGTAAAACTGGTGTCGGCTAAATATAGCGATGAATGAGCTTTGTCTCCACAGACCGAAAGGGGATCCGTGTACCAAGTGGTCAGACCGTCTGTGTAAAATGCATGATTAGGAAACAACTGAATGGAAGCCATGATGCTGTATTTGAACCTAATGTCGAACAGACTTGGTCAGATTGACTTGTGGTACACAATTCGCTTGTCGCATTGAAAAGGGGTAGCCGAGGTCCAGTTGAAGTCATGGTCAGTAATATCACCTCCCAGGACCTACCCATCCGTAGTAAAACAGTATTTGGTTCACTGTACGGATCTGTGATCCCTTTGAAAGGCGACTCAATTAAGCGGTGCAAGAGCATGTCAAATAAACCAGTGAGGAACAGGGACACTGACCAGCTCTGGCACCCCACTGTCGACTTAAGCCAGAGTAACTTAACGGAACAGCAAAAACAGCAGGTCACTCAGATGTTGTATGGGGAGTCCAGGGTATTCTCTTTGGATGAGGGTGATGTCGTTTGTGCGCCGGATTTGGAATAAAACTTTTTGACGACAAACCAGTTCATCAGAATTATGTATCAATCCCCAGACCCAATCTCAGAGTTAAAAGACTACCTGACTGATTTGATTGAAAGGGGGTGGATTAAGAAAAGCCATTCACCCTACTGTAGCCCAATGGTATGGGTCCGGAAACGTGACGGTTCATTACCGTCGACTGAATGCAAAAACGGTTTAAAATCGCCATCCAATCCCACGGATCCAAGACGCGCTAGATGGACTTGGGGGTAAGACTTGGTTTACCCTTCTTGATCAAGGTAGCGCGTATCACCAAGGCTTTGTGAGAGAGGAATGTCATCAGTATACTGCTTTTACAACGCTATGGGCCCAATATGAATGGGGGAGAAGTCCGTTTGGCCTTACAGGTGCCCCGGGGGCATTCCAAGGATTTATGGATGAGATCTCAGAAGACCTACGCGATAAGGTGTGTATCCCGTATCTTGACGACATTCTGATTTATGATGACATCTTCAAGGGGCATCTGGCTCATACACGCCTCGCCTGCAACGGATGCAATCTAAAGGAATAAAGCTAAAACCTCGAAAATGCGAACTTTTCCGTAGTGAAACGAAGTACTTGAGTCACATCATCTTCATGGACGGTTACAGGATGGATTCTGTGGAAAAATAACCAGTGAAACAGATAAAGGACAAAAAACCTCGGACTGTTGGTGAACTGAGAAAAATGCTAGGGTTCATTGGGTACTATAGAAAGTATCTTAAGTACTTCCCTCGCATAGCTAGCCACCTGTATGAGCTGATGAAGAGGGATGAGTCTGTTAGCCCAAAACACAAACGTTGCTCTTCTCAAGCACCATCATCACAACCGATCATATGGACTGAAAGCACTCGCAGGTCCTTGGTGAGCTGGTTGATGATCTCTTATCAGACAAAGTCATCGCCTACCCAGATTTCGCAAAGAAACCATGTACACCATGTACATGCTTCGCAGACGGGACTGAGTGCAGGCTAGGTGTGATCGGGTTTGGTTCGAGAGCATTGATCCCCTCGGAAAGGAATTACGGCACTCATCCAGGGAAGCTCGAACTCCTAGATTTAAAGTGGGAATTTGTGACCGGTTTAGGAACTATG
>JAVTVY010053423.1:0-26803 GCA_036873755.1 Hanleya hanleyi
ATGCGTGTCCTCGTGCTATCAAGACAACGACAAAGCGTTATGCCTTCGTTCAGGTTAGGTGCAGCAACCTGCGCGGCAATTCATTTAACAATTCATTCAATACAACTATTTGAGTATTAAAGGTATTTTAGACACTTTCCTCGATACACTCGAGCTATACCACGGCATGAGCTAAATGAACGGCACCAAAAATCAGTGTGATGTAGAAGAGAAGAAAACTTAGCCTATCTACCACTTTACCGTATTGTCATGGAACACCCTTTACCTTATCTTTCTTCCCCAAATTCATGAAGTCACGAGCATTCCTATGAGTCGCTTTAAAACCGTACGTGGTGTCAGCTTTTTCTAATCTGAAATAAATGAGTCATACTGTTCACACATTGCTAGAGGATGTTTCACCAAGGCAGAGCTTTTATCGTTGTCGTTCTGGATTTGGGCTGGATGCTATTGCCCCTAACTTTCCGGTTCTAAATGTGATCATGATACGTGTTATCATAGAGCTCAATTAGACCCCATGGTATTATCGTCATCCACGTTGTTCGTCCTATTCTGCCATTTAGGCTATACGAGAAACTGTTTTAAGCTGTTCGTTTATTTTATAAACACAAAATACGGCATACGTACAAAGCTGAAATATATCCCCATTCCCTCTGTGATTGGAGAGACGTATTTAACATACAGGCATGTTCACCTATTACACATATATTAGGTCAAAATAAAGACAGGTCTTTACAATTTTCCTGAAAATACGGGTATATATATATATAAAAATACCTCTCTAAGAAGTCCTGATGTTGGTAGGCCCCTGGTAATAACAGAGAACATTTATTGTAGGGGTGCGGGTCGATCTTTCTGCCATCAGATTTAAATCTATAGGTATTCGGCCTCTTCTCGATGTCCTCTAAAAAATGACCCAGAGTTGTAGCTTCCTGGTATAGGAGTCTCCTATGAAAGATAACAATCATAACAGACCTGATTATTCCCAAATCTCAATAAATTAAAATCTTACAAACCTAAGGTATGTCTCTAAGTGATCGTACACAGTCACAACAATGGAGATGGCTACCACCACAAAAAGGTGATGACAGTATCACCAATAAATGGTGATGAGTTAAGGCCATCACCATATTCCATGATCGCCAGTATATGGTGATGGCCATCGCCATTTTTTTGGCGATAACCTCATCGCTATTTATTGGTTATCACCTCATCACCATTTATTGGCGATGATCAGGCCCCATCGCCAAATAATGGCGATGATCTAAAATCTACAATCATTTTTCGTCGCCGTTTATTGGTGATGATCAGGCCCCATCACCAATAACCGGAGATGAAATGGCCTCGCCACCAGTAGTCCTCACCAATAAATGGTGACGACAGGGCCTCGTCACCGATAAATGGCGATGGGCACATGAACAGGTACAATAAAAGCGTACCTGAGATACAACACATATCACGAATCGTTGGATTCTTGGTATGTGGTTTAGAATAGGTTAACCAGAAGACTATTCTGTGAAGTCATGTGACGCAGTCAGTATGTCGGCACCTCTTCCCACTTCCCTTATATGTGTTGTAATCACCATCTTTCTGTCTGTGTAGGTTCTCCGGACTGAAGGTCGTATACATTGACCTAGGGAAACTGACCAACCATATATGGCACTAAAACGGACTCTGAAGACTCAAGTGCATGGTCAGTCCGCGGGTCTCTGTGAAACACTAAATATTCATGAGATGGACTCATTGGAAGCGACTTTTCATCTGAGAATTCAACAGCCTATAGCAACATATACAACGGGGAAGCTTTCATAGGATTTTGATTTATCAGGATTGAATCATTTCTGGATTCTCAATAAAAACTGATTCTCACAAGTCGACGCACAAGTAAAAGTCACTATTGTTGCTGATGCATTTTTTAAGAAAGGACATTTTTGGTCTTTTCTTTCTCAAGCTAGGATGCAATGGAAGAATCGCACAAGTACAAGCGTCATTCATAATTCAGCCGTCGATCATTAAAGAATATCCTCGTCCATAATCCAAAAACCTATTCCATATTCCATCATAACAGCATTAGCACCAAATTCAAAAGACAATCATAACATAGGCTAATTTCCTGCAAGAGAGAAGCGGTCAACAGTTTTCAATGATGCCGGCAAGACATCCAACTATCCAATCAGATTCTGTGAGTGCTACTTCATGTTTGTCGATTGTGGCCCAGTTAATCAATCAACTGACAGAACAAGCGTTTATCTCCTGGTCATACTGCCCAAGCCTCCCACTGTTCTAGTTCCAGTCTATTATTAAAGCCGTCATTGCAATGATAACAGTGAGAGTTTCGTTGTCCATTATGACGGCACACACTGTTGTGTATGATCGACGAGTCTCCTGGCAGTCACATGGCGCCATACTGCGAGTCCGTGCATGAGAGATGCGGTACTAGTATATGCTGACTAGTGCAGCTGAAAGAAAATACGTACTCTGATCTCTTTTCTCCACCAGCTTTCTCTGTCCGTGATGGGAATTTCATAATTTTCGCTCAACTGTTTTCTCTCCTACAAATAATAAACAGATGGAAATCTTTATCACAAAGAAAGCAGACTATCCAGATAAATTACTCAGCAATTAACCTGAAGTGGTATTCACAGCTATGAAATGTCACCGTCTGACTACATAAAGCTCAATGGGGAGTCCTCCAATACAGAAACTTGAACTCTTGAGATATCACGTTGATGACGTTGAGACATTAGGTCCCAAGGCCATGTACAGAGACAGAGTTCCAAAACAGTTTAGGGAAAATGGAAGCAGACATTCATATCAAACTGAAATCAGATGCAAAGCCTCTTGTCTTCGTCAGCAAGTAGAATAGCCCTACCTCATTACCAACACTTACAAATGTATATAGATAATTTCCAGCTTCGATACTTCCACTAGTTCGTGTTTCGATATGGTAGACGTTCCCAAGAAGGACGACAAAGCCAGAACATCTGACAAAACTGAATGAAACTGTGTGTCGGGAAACACAACGAAGTTGAAGCGTAGATAGATGACTCGCGGATGCTTAGTTTTTGCCCCAAACTAGACGCCAATTCTAAATTTTGACAGATCCTTCTAGTGAAAGAATCTTCCTGGCTTACAACGTTCATCACCTCATTAAGTCGGTCCCCTGCTCTCCTTCGGATTTAGTTTGGTCCCGAAACGGTTCCAAGGGAATATATCCATGCCAAGCCGTTTTGGTATTTACTCATTTCTTTTTTTTATATAAAAAATTATTTTGTTTTTGATATCAAAAATGAATGTGCACCATTTCGGTATTTCTTAGTTTATTTTTGATATGAAAATTCTTATTCTTGATATAAAAAATAAACTACTTTTTCCACCCACGGTTTGAGTAGTATAGAGGTATAGAGATATAAATTGATGGGGGGGGGGGGGGATTTGACTTAATGTCACACTCAAGGTCGTTTCACTCATATGTAGGGTTTAATGAGGGTGGACATTGCTATGGCAACGTGGTGCATAGAGAAGTCGCGTGATGGGTGGGATAGATGTCAAAATTAGGATTTTACCTGGAACCCTGAATTAAGCGGAAACATGGGACAATCCCCGCAAATGGGTCTAGATGGGCCAGTAGGGGTCCGAAGGGGAGGGCGTCAACGTAAAACGCTCAACGAGGCCGGTCAAGCGATGGGTGGTTCGATCACGTGACTGGTTGGCTGGAAGCAAAACTAGTATTTTCAGGGGAAAATGGGGAAAAACGGACTGGATACAGGTGAGCCAATAGAAGTCCGAAGGGGTCGGGGAGGGTGTCAAAGTGAAGCGCTCGCTGAGCTCGGTCAAGTGATGAGTGGTTGCATGCAAAATTAGGATTTGTCATGAAAATATAAAATGCGGAAAGACGGACCTTACCCCTAAAAATGGGCGAAAAAAGTGGGTCGAGTTGGGCCAATGTAGATCCCAGGGCCCTGGCCTGCCGAGAGGTGCAGGGTTGGATAGCGGGTGCATGTAAAACTAGGATTGTTCTGGAAATTAAAGCGGAAAACGGACTTTATGCATTAATCATGCGGATTGACCCAGGTAAGTGTGTATGGGGCCTATGGGATCCGCAGGGGTCGGAGAGGGTGTCAACGTGAAGCGCTCATCGAGGGCGATCATGTGATGGGGAGGGTAGATGGTAAAACTAGGATTTGTGTTGAAACAATAAAATGCGGAAACGGATTTCACATCCAATAAGGCGGAAAATCCCCATAAAATTGTTTTAGATTGGGTAATACACGTTTAAAACTAAAGTGCTGAAACTTACTCGTAAAGTGTTGAAATAACCCTTTAAGAGCTCTTATAAGTGTAGTCCCTGTGGACACATTTAAAGGGTTATTTCAACACTAGTTTTAAGCGTGTATTAGTCCTAAGGGGTGGGCAGGATGTCACATTGAAGCTCGTTTGGGGTAGTTTGAAAGAGAAGTGACGTGATGGCGACCATGGGCAGTGGAGGCGTAGTGGCGAAAGTGAGCATTTTGAAGATGCTCAGGGGCGTATTTGAGAAATTGAGGGGTCATATCTGATCCAAAAATGGCGTGCTGGGTCTCAACTTGAAACTCTTAGCGTGTAAAGGACGCTTGGGGTAGTAAGGACGAAAAGTGACGTCATGTCGCGTATGAAAGGGGGTTCGCGCCATAAATCCATCTTTTAAACGTTCAAACTTTTTAAACGTTTAGAAATTGTAAACGTTTAAACGTTTAAACGCACCAACCAATCAGATGTCATGAATTGAGACATTTGGAAGACGTCAATGAAAAATGAAAAAATTATTTCAAGCATTTCTTAATAGGCAGAGTTACTTCCTTTTGTTTCCCGTTTAAAATACATTATGAAACAGGGGCTGGATCCAGTCTATGCTGAGGCGTGTTTGAACGTTTTAGGGGCTGGTTCAAATATGCCGTGCAGGCTCTCATAGAGATGCCCTCATGGTGTAGACTTCGTCAGGCGTGGTTCGGGCTGGAAAAGATGTTAGGCTACACTTGCGCAGTTGGACAGTAGTAGCGTAAGAGGGCATTCTGAGGGTGCGCAGGGAAGTGTTAGGGCGATAGGGGCAGAGTCAGACTTACGTGGTTTAAATTTGAATTCGCGTCAATCAGGGCATGCGCAGTTGGGCAATAGTATAGAAAGATGACCAGTGTTTTGGGTTATGTGAGCCATCTGTGGTACAAATGGGCCGTGTGGGGTCTCATTTTGAAGCTCTTTTGGGGTAGACTCCGACTGGAGTAGTGGTTTCGTCCGCTCACGTCATTCTGCGCATGTGCTGTTCGGCAGTATTAGAAAAAGGACAGCTTAGGGGTGCGCAGGGAGTATTTGTGCGAGAGAGGGACCACCGTGGGGCCGAATATGCCGTGTGGGGTTTCATATTGAAGCTCTTGACGTGTAGACGACTGGAGTGGTTTGGACCGGAGGTAATGTCATTGGTGACGTCATCAGCAGTAGAGTAAGTGCAGAGAAAGGGCATTTGCAGATAAACAGGCCTTGTTTGGGCCATTTAAGGATATATCTCTTCCAAACGTGGCGTGCTGGGGGTTAAGTTGAGCTCTTGACGTGTAGACTACGACTGGTTTGGACGGGAAGTCAGTAGTAGTAGAGAAAGCGCAAATACGGTCGAATTAGTAGCGCATGTAGGACTAACCGGCTACATACACCGCAATGCACTAACCAACAGAAGTACGAATATCGACCCTGGAGTGCGCCATGAAGCCCCCCTGGAGGTTACCCCTTTTGCCTACAAGTTATAGGGTCCAGAGGATGCCACCATGCGCCATGACGTCACTTTCGCCGATGACCTCACTTACGATAATGTCGTTGCCTCCGGTGATGACGTCACTTTGGTATCGCCAAGGGAGTGCATATGCCAATCTCCTGGCTTTGATGGCATATACCTTTCGTCTAAACGGCTGCAGGAATGATCTCTGCCCTACCGTAATAAAAATGTAGAACGGAAGGAACAGTTCGTATGATTCGATGATATTCCATTGGTTTAACGT
This sequence comes from Hanleya hanleyi, assembly GCA_036873755.1. Taxonomy (NCBI): domain Eukaryota; kingdom Metazoa; phylum Mollusca; class Polyplacophora; order Lepidopleurida; family Hanleyidae; genus Hanleya; species Hanleya hanleyi. The sequence goes on from JAVTVY010053423.1 coordinate 6,024, forward strand.
TTTGATTGGCATGGACTACTAGCGCATGATGGATAATGCATGAATGAAAGAATGTACCGGTTCTATTTTCAGGTTGTAGTCATAGATACCTACCCCCTCCCATCCACGTAATTTTTTTCAATGAAAAGTCCGCCAGTGTGTTGCTAAGCCGCGCCACAGCTCTGTAAATTTTGTAAAACTGCTCTATCCAAAAAGAGTTCGTTTGCGTTTGTCTTGATATAATACCGTACTGATGTTATTCATGACATAATTGCATAGTTAGAAACTAAATTATGTGACATGTTTCGGGTAATACACCGCGCGCATAATAATGTAACAGCTCATTACATTTTTGTTGCCTGTGGGTGAGATTAGATTTGGAGCTGTTTGTAAAGAGCGGAAAACGGATCGAGGCTTGGTGAATGTGCATATGCCTGCGAGGACGTCTTTTCCGGAGATTAAGTCACTTCCACCAAGGGTCAAAGGTCACGCCGCGGCGATCGAGGGCGCAGGACAGGATAACTTTCAACAGGCTTACATCGAAATGCACCGCTTTATCAGGAAAACCGCCATGAGGGAGTGAGTGAGTGAGTAGTAGGGTTTAACGTCGTTTTCAACCTTGTTTCAGTCATATCACGACGGTGCCTACATGGAGAAAATCTAGAAACAGTATAGCCCCCTGTCCCACCATCCTCGCTAAAACCAGGGGTTCCTCTATCCGAGATATCCCTGGTACGCATGGGAATAGGTCGTAGGAAATCAAGGAAATGCAAACTGTAGTCTGTAATCAGCAAAAACATCATCCTATGTATAATGACCATTCAGATCACTTGTTTACCGCGACCATGGCGACCGTGACAACAAATTCAAATAACACCACAGTTATCTGGCCTCTGGGGTATTTGGGGGCAGATGAATACGTACATTTTCGATAAACTATGAAAATTAATCAACATAAAGGAAAAAAAACAAATTTTTAAGAGAATCGATTTGAAGAAAAATAATTATACTGTTAAATTTCTTCATTTATTGAAAATACACGTATTCATTTACCAACAAATATCCCCAAAGCCAGGCAACTGTGGGAAACACTGAAAGTGGGCGGAACACCGTCTGCTATGCAAGATGGGAGGGGCGGGGGGGTTATTTGAAGTCACACTCAATATTATTTCAGTTTGGCTGGAGTACCCGGAGAGAACCACCCCCAGTAAGTGGCACACTTTCACACATGTCCCTATGTATCCTTTGTTGAGTTAAAAAGAATATCCATATCTAATCGAATTGAGTTGCACAAGGCAGTACTTGTGTTTAAGGCCGTTAAAAGTTTGGCTCTGAAATACTACTTTACTAAAATTACGAGACAGAGAATCACTCGTTCTATGACCCGCGGACAAACAGAAATGTTCAAAAAGAGTATTATGTTTTACGGTCCAAAAATGTTCAACGAATTTTCGTGTCATATAAGAGAATCCCCTAGTGTACAATCTTTTAAGCATAGATTCTTAAAACATTTGTAAACGTAGCTAATATACACGTTCTCCTTTCATTTCAAATAGAACTTACGATAGTAGGCCTACTGAGAGGCCTACTGATCATGAGAGGCCTACTGAGAGGCCTACTGAGAGGCCTACTGATCATGAGAGGCCTACTGAGAGGCCTACTGATCATGAGAGGCCTACTGAGAGGCCTACTGAGAGGCCTACTGATCATGAGAGGCCTACTGAGAGGCCTACTGATCATGAGTGGCCTACTGAGAGGCCTACTGAGAGGCCTACTGATCATGAGAGGCCTACTGAGAGGCCTACTGATCATGAGAGGCCTACCGAGAGGCCTACTGAGAGGCCTACTGATCATGAGAGGCCTACTGAGAGCCCTACTGAGAGGCCTACTGAGAGGCCTACTCTCTTAAATCCTTGTTAATTTTAATCTGCAATTTTACCGTGTACTGGTATCTTATTCTGTATTGTTTGTATATTGATTTTTATTTCGGTGTGTATTGCTATGTTTAAATTTTAACATGTGTACAGTACTAATTCGACCTACTGGGCCTTGTGGTAGACTAGCCTTTGACTAAACAAGCCACCCAGTATAAATAACAGTAGTAGTAGAGTCCTTATGGCCGTGGACCAATCAGAATTGAGAACGAAAGTAGGTCAAGTATGACGCGTTTGACGTCATTCTGTGACGTAATTAGGGCGTGGTTTTAAGAAACCGGTAAAACCGGTTTAACTGGTCGTAAGAAACCGGAAAAACCGGTTTTGTGACGCAATGAGGGCGTGGTTGTAAGAAACCGGAAAAACCGGTTTTAAGAAACCGGTAAAACCGGTTTAACTGGTCGTAAGAAACCGGAAAAACCGGTTTTGTGACGTAATTAGGGCGCGGTCGTAAGAAACCGGAAAAACCGGTTTAACTGGTCGTAAGAAACTGGAAAAACCGGTTTTGTGACGTAATTAGGGCGTGGTCGTAAGAAACCGGAAAAACCGGTTTTAAGAAACCGGTAAAACCGGTTTAACCGGTCCTAAGAAACCGGAAAAACCGGTTTTATGACGTAATTAGGGCGTGGTTGTAAGAAACCGGAAAAACCGGTTTTAAGAAACCGGTAAAACCGGTTTAACTGGTCGTAAGAAACCGGAAAAACCGGTTTTGTGACGTAATTAGGGCGTGGTCGTAAGAAACCGAAGAAACCGGTAAAACCGGTTTAACTGGTCGTAAGAAACCGGAAAAACCGGTTTTGTGACGTAACTAGGGTGTGGTTGTAAGAAACCGGAAAAACCGGTTTAACCGGTAAAACCGGTTTAACCGGTCGTGGGAAACCGGAAAAACCGGTTTTGTGACGTAATTAGGGCGTGGTTGTAAGAAACCGGAAAAACCGGTTTAACCGGTAAAACCGGTTTAACTGGTCGTAAGAAACCGGAAAAACCGGTTTTGTGACGTAATTAGGGCGTGGTCGTAAGAAACCGGAAAAACCGGTTTAACTGGTCGTAAGAAACCGGTTATCCGGTTTTGTGACGTAATTAGGGCGTGGTCGTAAGAAACCGGAAAAACCGGTTTAACCGGTTTAAATAGGGCGGTATGGTGTCTATTTTTAGCAGTAATGTCTATTTTTAGCTGTTCCTTTGTTAACTAACAATGAAAACATCACGTGACCCTTTGACAGCTAAAAGGAGAGAGTTTTCGAGTTCAGTGGTCACATGCCTCTGGCACACGAAGGTGCGTTTTTACGTATTTGGTCGATCTCCTGTCTCGGTATACAATGGATGACGAGAAAACATTTGACGAAGGTAAGTTCGCATTATCAATCATTCCTTTGAGAACAAGCGGTTCGTTTCTTAAAAGATCTATTGGTCGAGTCATAGCGGATGTTGAGAGAAGATCTTTCATATACTATAGACTGACACAACACAATGTATTAGAGCAAATGCCGTGTATAGTTAGCTAACTGTACGAGTTAATTTGTGTGCCTCGGATTGTCACAGCCGACCGCACATCTATTGTCCTTCTCACCTGTCCATTGCACTTTAGCGAACGGTCTCCTTTGATACGCGCCGATGTACACCAAAATGATATTCTTTCTTTCTTGAATTTTCTTAGTCTAAAATAGTTCGATAATCTAGGTTTATTATTTGTTAGGCCTTAAATATATATATGGGAGAATTTCTGTTAAATACTGTACGGTTGTACATACCGACGGTATAGTTTATTCAACCCATTATAATACATGTATAGCTAAATGACCGTGCACGTTAAATTATGTGCCTCGGATTGTCACAGCCGACCGCACATCTATTGTCCTTCTCTGTGCGCACCGGCCCATTAAATTCAAATAGGGATGTATTATGCGTCGCTATTGACATCAATACCATTCAAAAGACCTTTATTCGGTGCCTCTAGCATTGTCTCTGCACACGGGAGAAAATTAAACTATGTCGTCGTGTACTAAAATAGACCAACTGTTAGCTATGCATCTGTCTCTCTGGTCGAGTTACTATGAGAATAAAAGAAACGTTTAACACTCTTTCTATCGCAATTATTTCAAGAAATTCGATAAACACGTATAACATAATTTGACAAAAACAAAGATAAATTTTTACCGTATTGGCGTCGCTAAAATTATGGCCTCTCAACGTGTTATTTATCCGGCAACCTACACTATTGTGCAAGTTACCAACACAATAGCATTGTTTTACAAGTCACCAACACTCTAGCGTTGTTTTACAATACAATACAGTAAACACACACGGTGAGCATTGGGAATGATCGCTCGCGATATGATGACTATTTGTATCGTGTTCCGACGAAGCGTAGCGTTCGCAAAAGCGCCCGCAAGCGCCCTCAAAAGCGCCCGCAACGGCCGCAAAAGCGCCCGCAACGCCCGCAAGCTCACGCAAAAGCGCCCGCAATGCCCGCAAAAGCGCCCGCAACGCCCGCAAGCGCCCGTTTCAACGCCCTTCGATATCTGAGGAAAAGAGAGAGATCAACACGTTCACAAGTTTTCATATATTTTATTATCCCCAATGTGATGCCGTACCCAAGCTAGGGCCGCTATGGGTATGTTTACAATTCATAACGTAGGAGTGATATCAGTTTTAATCACGTTATTGTCAATGTTCGTGAATTCTTGAAGTTCATCTTCGTTCATCATCATCTTTTCGCTTTATTTCTTTATTTCAGCATTCGACAGTGAGCCTCTTAAATCATCGTCAGTTTTTTTCTTTCTGATCATTATTATTCGGTGTACCAAGTCCTAATCAGACTCGATATCTTCCAATCCGGGAAAGTCCGTGGGCAACCTGTCCTTGAAGAGCTGTTTCCGCATCTTGATGGCGTTTTTTAAGGCCTCTCTTTGAGGTAAACCCATATCCTCTTCTAAGTATCTCTTTGTTTTCATGATGGCCCTGTGGTCAGGATCACTTTTCATTTCAAGAGTAATCGAGGTATAGTTTTCATACAGAGCCATTGCAGATTTTATGATTCGTGGTTGCATGTTGATATAGGCCTTTTGTAAAGTCTCTTCATCCTGTCCATCTGCCTGGATAGTAGCGGCGTGTGCGTTAATAGCGTTGTCCACAATGCGATCCCAAAATGACGACTCCCCTTCGTCCGTGTCTGAATCACCCAAACTTTCGCTTTTCTCGGATGAGCTAGTGGTGTCCGCATCAGACCATGAGTTTTCAGCACTGTCATCGCCATATGATGAGTTCACGGTATCCGTATCATCGCATAGACTCTCACTGTCTACATCAGAGACCTCGTCGGTGTCTTCATACCCATGAACATTCTTCCTATGTCTGATCATATCGTGGTACCTGGTGAACGATCGGTGACACTCTGAGCAAGAATAAGACATGTTGAACTGAGCGGAAAAAAAAAAATGAAATGGGTTAGTCTTTCTAATAGGGCTGTATTTATGAATGATTGTCGCAGCGCCATCTATACACCGATAGGAACTCACGCTGTGCATGGATGGGTCCTATCCGATTGATTAATAAGTCTTCACGTGTAATGCTTTGACATTTCTCTCTCCCTTCACGTAAGGCGCTAGCATCCCTCATCTCCACCAACGTCCGCTAGTATCGGGCGTTTACGCCCGCAAGCGCCCGCAAATGCGCCCGCAACGCCCGCAAGCGCCCGTTTCAACGCCCTTCGATATCTAAGAGAAAGAGAGAGATCAGCATATTCACAAGTTTTCATATATTTTACTATTCCGCAAAAGCGCCCGCAACGCCCGCAAGCGCCCGCAAAAGCGCCCGCAACGCCCGCAACGCCCGCAACGCCCGCAAAAAACGCCCGCAACGCCCGCAAGCGCCCGCAAAAGCGCCCGCAACGCCCGCAAGCGCCCGTTTCAACGCCCTTCGATATCTGAGACAAAGAGAGAGATCAGCATATTCACAAGTTTTCATATATTTAATTATCCCGCAAAAGCGCCCGCAAGCGCCCGTTTCAACGCCCTTCGATATCTGATAAAAAGAGATAGATCAACACGTTCACAAGTTTTCATATATTTTATTATCCCCACATTGGGGCTAATAAAATATATGAAAACTTGTGATATTTTTTTATCCCCACATTGGGGCTAATAAAATATATGAAAACTTGTGAACGTGTTGATCTATCTCTTTTTATCAGATATCGAAGGGCGTTGAAACGGGCGCTTGCGGGCGCTTTTGCGGGATAATTAAATATATGAAAACTTGTGAATATGCTGATCTCTCTCTTTGTCTCAGATATCGAAGGGCGTTGAAACGGGCGCTTGCGGGCGTTGCGGGTGCTTTTGCGGGCGTTGCGGGCGCTTTTGCGGGCGCTTGCGGGCATTTTTTGCGGGCGTTGCGGGCGTTTTTGCGGACGTTGCGGGCGTTTTTGCGGACGTTGCGGGCGTTTTTGCGGGCGCTTGCGGGCGTTGCGGTCGCTTTTGCGTGCGCTTGCGGGCGTTGCGGGCGCTTTTGCGGGATAGTAAAATATATGAAAACTTGTGAATATGCTGATCTCTCTCTTTCTCTTAGATATCGAAGGGCGTTGAAACGGGCGCTTGCGGGCGTTGCGGGCGCTTTTGCGGGCGCTTGCTGGCGTAAACGCACGATACTAGCGGACGTTGGTGGAGATGAGGGATGCTATCGCCTTACGCGAAAGGAGAGAGATATGTCAAAGCATTACATGGTGAAGATTTATTAACCAATCGGATAGGACCCATCCATGCACAGCGTGAGTTCCTATCGGTGTATAGATGGCGCTGCGACAATCATTCATAAATACAGCCCTATTAGAAAGACTAACTCATTTCATTTTTTTCGCTCAGTTCAACATGTCTTATTCTTGCTCAGAGTGTCACCGATCGTTCACCAGGTACCACGATATGATCAGACATAGGAAGAATGTTCATGGGTATGAAGACACCGACGAAGTCTCTGATGTAGACAGTCTATGCGATGATACGGATACCGTGAACTCATCATATGGCGATGACAGCGCTGAAAACTCATGGTCTGATGCGGACAGCACTAGCTTATCCGAGAAAAGCGAAAGTTTGGGTGATTCAGACACGGACGAAGGAGAGTCGTCATTTTGGGATCGCCTTGTGGACAACGCTATTAACGCACACGCCGCTGCTATCCAGGCAGATGGACAGGATGAAGAGACTTTACAGAAGGCCTATATCAACATGCAACCACGAATCATAAAATCTGCAATGGCTCTGTATGAAAACTATACCTTGATTCATCTTGAAATGAAAAGTGATCCTGACCACAGGGCCATCATGAAAACAAAGAGATACTTAGAAGAGGATATGGGTTTACCTCCAAGAGAGGCCCTAAAAACGCCATCAAGATGCGGAAACAGCTCTTCAAGGACAGGTTGCCCACGGACTTTCCCGTATTGGAAGATATCGAGTCTGATTAGGACTTGGTACACCGAATAATAATGATCAGAAAGAAAAAAACTGACGGTGATTTAAGAAGCTCACTGTCGAATGCTGAAATAAAGAGATACAGCGAAAAGATGATGATGAACGAAGATGAACTTAAAGAATTCACGAACACTGACAATAACGTGATTAAAACTGATATCACTCCTACGTTATGAATTGTAAACATACCCATAGCGGCCCCCAGCTTGGGTACGGCATCACATTGGGGATAATAAAATATATGAAATCTTTTTCTCAGATATCGAAGGGCGTTGAAACGGGCGCTTGCGGGCGTTGCGGGCGCTTTTGCGGGCGCTTGTGGGCGTTGCGAGCGCTTTTGCGGGCGCTTGCGGGCGCTTTTGCGGACGATACGCTTCGTCGGAACACTATACAAATAGTCATCATATCGTGAACGGTGACCAAAAAAAGACGCTTGGGAATAAGACAAGATTTAACTTGTAGCTTTTAATCTCCTATACCTTTTAATTTTTAGAGTTCTTAAATAATTGATGTAACAAGAGAGTTGACAGTTTTCCCCCGTTAAACCGATATACGGCGATACAGGTGTACGGCTTTTTTAAGTTTGCCTACAATACATTGTATTGTGTCAGTCTATAATATATGAAAGATCTTCTTTTAAGAAACGAACCGCTTGTGCTCAAAGGAATGATTGATAATACGAACATACCTTCATCAAATGTTTTCTCGTCATCCATTGTATACCGAGACAGGAGATCGACCAAATACGTAAAAACGCACCTTCGTGCGCCAGTTGCATATGACCACTGAACTTGTTGTTGAAATTGTAGTTTAAGGGCCGCTTCCCATTCGGATTTCGCGGCCCATCAACTCAATGTTTTATTTGAATTTCGCGGTACATTACTTGGTTTATCGAATATCTTTTTCAGCGCTAATTGAACTGAACCACTGAACTCGAAAACTCTCTCCTTTTATCCTAATAGCCGTCAAAGGGTCACGTGATGTTTTCATTGTTATTTAACAAAGGAACAGCTAAAAATAGACATTACTGCTAAAAATAGACACCATACCGCCCTATTTAAACCGGTTAAACTGGTTTTACCGGTTTCTTACGACAGGTTAAACCGGTTTGACCGGTTTCTTACGACCACGCCCTAATTACGTCACAAAACCGGTATAACCGGTTTCTTAGGTCCGGTTAAACCGGTTTAACCGGTTTCTTACAACCACGCCCTAAATAATTTAAACCGGTTTCTTACGACAGGTTAAACCGGTTTGACCGTTTTCTTACAACCGGTTTTACCGGTTTCTTACAACCACGCCCTAATTACGTCACAAAACCGGTTTTTCCGGTTTCTTACGACCGGTTAAACCGGTTTTACCGGTTTCTTAAAACCGGTTTTTCCGGTTTCTTACAACCACGCCCTAATTACGTCACAAAACCGGTTTTTCCGGTTTCTTACGACCGGTTTTACCGGTTTCTTAAAACCGGTTTTTCCGGTTTCTTACAACCACGCCCTAATTACGTCACAAAACCGGTTTTTCCGGTTTCTTACGACCGGTTAAACCGGTTTTACCGGTTTCTTAAAACCGGTTTTTCCGGTTTCTTACAACCACGCCCTAATTACGTCACAAAACCGGTTTTTCCGGTTTCTTACGACCGGTTAAACCGGTTTTACCGGTTTCTTAAAACCGGTTTTTCCGGTTTCTTACAACCACGCCCTAATTACGTCACAGAATGACGTCAAACGCGTCATACTTGACCTACTTTCGTTCTCAATTCTGATTGGTCAAAGGACACAAGGACGCCTCTACTACTAACATGTATGATGTGGAACTATTATTGAACATGTATGATATAGAACTAGTGTTGAACATGTATAATATAGAACTAGTGTTGAACATGTATGATATAGAACTAGTGATGAACGTGTATGATATAGAACTAGTGTTCAACATGTATGATATAGAACTAGTGTTGAACATGTATGATTTAGGACTAGTATTGAACATGTATAATATAGAACTAGTGTTGAACATGTATGATATAGAACTAGTGTTGAACATGTATGATATAGAACTAGTGTTGAACATGTATGATATAGAACTAGTGTTGAACATGTATGATATAGAACTAGTATTGAACATGTATGATATAGAACTAGTGTTGAACAGAGATCGCTAGACATGTTCGAGTTTTCGCATTGTTGGTAATTATGTTGTGTTTTGTGGATTCTGTTTGCCGCAGCTTGCGTGAAGGTATCCGGACTTCCATAAGACATACCTTCGCTGACGGGACTCGGAAAAATCTCTCTGTCAAATGGCGTTCCTTTTTTCTCTTTTGTGATTTTTTTTTTGGATTTGCGGCTCTTCCTGCTTCTGAGAATACTTTGTGTTTATTCGCTCAATTTCTCAGTCGATCCTTTCAATCCGTCGAGTCGATTAAAAACTATCTTAGTGGTGTCCGTTTATTCACCAGACCCGCATGCTGCGATTACTTCTTAAGGGTTTATCCAGGTTAGATCCTCATTTGCTTGAAAATGCGTCCACATTTACGCCCGACATTTTGTTACAGATTGTAAAGTTCTTAGACTTGAATTCTCCTTTGGGTGTACCATTTGGTGTATATTTTATTCGCCTTTTTTCTTATGGCTCGAAAATCGAATTCCGGATAGCGGTATTAAGTTTGACTCTCCCAAACAACTTACTCGAGGAAACATTCAAGTATGTGAGGGATCGAGCTAGTGAGGCCTATAAAGGGTATCTCGATGTTGACTTGGAGAGTCGGACCCTGGTTTCAAAATATATATGAGCGAACTTATTTTGAAAGAAACCCGCTGAAACGCGATTTTGAAGGAAAATAACACTTTAAGTGTGTCCACAGGGACTGCTCTTTAAGTGTTGTCCCTGTGGACACACTTAAAGGGTTATTTCAACACTTTACGAGTAAGTTTCAACACTTTAGTTTTAAGCCTGTACCGGTTTTTTATCTTTCTCTGTCTAATTTTTTGTTTCGTGTGTGTATTCGTGTTTTTTTTCTGTTTTTGCTGAAAATATTGGTGGGTGGGACAGCGTAAATTTTATCTTCGCTGATATCACGAAACGTGCAGGACATAGAAGTCATACGTTTTTAGCGGCATTTCGTCTTAGTAATGAGTGGCATACATGGTGTGAGGATTTAATCATTTATCTCTACCATCTTTTATATGGTATAACACTATTAACATTTTGTGAACCTAAAAATTACTAAACAATGCCGGAAAAAGAATTCTAGAGCTTTGGCTGGTCCACTGATGCTGGACAGTTGTAAATAGTTTTAGTTAGGCGATAGATATGCCACGAAGACAATTCATTTTACTATTCATTTCGAAAATACGTATTCATTGAAGTATTTTTGCGTTGACATCATATGAATTTCAGAAAAGTTGGCCAAATTATGGGGGGGGGCTTCAGCCCCCGTAGCACCCCCTCTCCGCCCCCCCCCCCCGGTTCCGCCGGGCCTGCAAATGGGAAATTGGTTTTCGACATACTGTTTCTCAGGGTGCTTTGCGCTACGCTCCATTGGATTTTCGAGAGTGCGAGTTTTTTAAAATAAAACGGTCTGTGGTACACCTCAAATCGCCCATGCCAGATAGCGTTAATACACTAATCTTTGTACCTTGTATACATTATCAGAATAGAATAGAATAGAATAGAATAGATTTATTTGCATAAATATGCCCAGGTAGGCTAAAAGCACAACAAACAGACAAACAACCAGACAACCAACCAGACATATAGCGTACACGCCCAAAACTAAAGTGTCGAAACTCACCCGCAAAGCGCCGAAACAACCCCTCAAGTGTGTCCAGAGGGACAACACTTAGAGAGCAGTCCCCGTGGAGCTGAGGTAACAGATGAGCTGAGGTAACAAGTCCTTAAGTTCAAACTGCATACCTGTCACCATATCTAATCCTCTTATTCTATCTCATTTTAATACACAATTCTTTGTACTGTGAGCTGAGGTGGCACAGACTGGAAATTCATGGTTGGCCATCCCTGCCACAATTCGTCATTTACAGGATGCCTGTAAATAATGTATACCCTGGTATAAAATGCCAAGCCTGCCATAAATCGTATTTACAGGATGCCTGTAATTATTTTGTACGATGGTATAAAATGCCAAGCCTGCCATAATTCGTATTACAGGGTGCCTGTAATTATTTTGTACCATGGTATAAAATCGCCAAGCCTGCCACAGTTCGTATTTACAAGATACCTGTAAATGCCAAACCTGCCATAATTCGTATTTACAGGATGCCTGAGTAGAAGGGAGCCGTGATTTAAACGCGCATTGACCTCATTAATTGTTCCCCCGGGTAAAATTTAAGGTGGAACCCTGGTTAAAGTATAGGAAGCGCTCATGCACGCCTTTGACCTCTGTGGCGGCAGGTGGCGGTCACGTGGCGGTCATGGGCATGTATTTTTCCGCGGTGATGCGGTCTGGCGGTGATGCGGTCGCGGGAAAAAGCTTCCGCGGAGAAAAAAGTAGTCCCTAGACTTCAAATACGCTGCATGGTCCGATTGGGTCGAGTGAAGTATCAAAGTGAAGCATTCGTGACGGGGCATCCAGTCATTTTTCCCGAAACTATAAAAAGCGGAACACGGATTTTACCCCTAAAATATGGGAAAACCCCTATCAACCCTAGTCAAAAGGGCTAATATCGTGCCCCGGGCTTATCGGGGCCTGCCTATCAAGTCAATAGGGTGGGTGCATGTAAAATTAGGATTTTTTCCCGAAAATATAAAAAGCGGAATACGGACTTTACCCCTAAAATAGGGGAAAACACCTATCAACCCTAGCCAAAAGGGCTAATATCGGTCCTCGGGCTTATTGGGACCTGCCTATCAAGTCAATGGGGTGGGTGCATGTAAAATTAGGAATTTTCCCCGAAACTATAAAAAGCGGAATACGGATTTTACCTCTAAAATAGGGGAAACCCCCTATCAACCCTAGTCAAAAGGGCTAATATCGTGCCCCGGGCTTATCGGGGCCTGCCTATCAAGTCAATAGGGTGGGTGCATGTAAAATTAGGATTTTTTCCCGAAAATATAAAAAGCGGAATACGGACTTTACCCCTAAAATAGGGGAAAACACCTATCAACCCTAGCCAAAAGGGCTAATATCGGTCCCCGGGCTTATTGGGGCCTGCCTATCCAGTCAATGGGGTGGGTGCATGTAAAACATTTTCCGGCAAAAAAGCGGAACTCGGACTTTACCCCTACAATATGGGTCTGTATTATACAATATAAGGGAAAATGCCTGTTTGGGGGTGAGGGGTGGTCAAATTTTTTTGTGGGCTTTACTATGGCTTGTGGGGTCTCGTTTTTCTCGTCTCGCCAAGAAAATGACAATGGGAAGGGTCCCGGAGCGAATCGGTGAAATTTTTGGGGAAAGTACCGGGTAGGCCTGTATATAGGCCTATAGGCTGGCTATATGGGGGTATAGGTTCAACCTGGGAAATTCACACACGTTCATTGTGATATGGGTTGCTTGGATTTGTTTTTCACGTCTACTCATTCAGAACACGATGGGAAGGGTCTCGGAGCGCAACGGTGGAATTTTTGGAAAAGTACCATATAGCCCATATAGTGCCATACTGGCTATATGGGGGTATAGGTTCTACCTTGGAAATTCACACACGTTCATTGTGATATGGGCTGTTTGGATTTGTTTTTCACGTCTCGTCATTTAGAACACGATGGGAAGGGTCCCGGAGCGAAACGGTAATTTTTTTGGAAAAGTTCACCGAGGCCTGGGTAGGCCCATAGGCCTATACTGCATGGCTATGGGGGTATAGGCCCATACGGGGTGGACGTTTTGGGGTCTAGGTGAGCCCCTAATGATCCTATGATGTCGTATGAGGTCTTACTTTGAAGCTTTCGTGGAGGAGCATCCGACTGGACTAATGGTTCGGCCGTTTTCAATAGTCTGCGCATGCGCAGTCTGGCCGTAGTATAGAAAGCAGGCATTTTGGGGGCTATGTGGGTGTGTGTTTGGGTAGAGATGGACCGCTATGGGTCCGAATGGGTCGTGGAAGGTGTCAAAGTGAAGCTTGTGTGGGTTAGAGTCAGAATGGTGTGTTTTTAAGTGCAAGTCGCGTCAATCTGCTCATGCGCAGTTGGTTGTAGTAAGTAAAGTGGCCATTTTGGGGCAGTACAGGAAGGTATTTAGGGTCGAGATGGACCATCCTTGGTCCGAATGCGTCCTGGAAGGTGTCATCGTGTAGCTCTCGGGGTGTAGACCCCGATTTGAGGGATGTCCGCGTCACCTGTGACGTCATCGGTGACGTCATCAGTACGAGTAGTAGCGAAAGTGGGCATTTTGGGGCAGTGAAGGAAGGTATTTGGGGTAGAGAGGGACCATCTTTGGTCCGAATGTGTCTAGGGAAGTGTCATGTTGTAGCTCTCGGGGTGTACATCCCGATTTGAGGGATGTCCGCGTCACCTGTGACGTCATCGGTGACGTCATCAGTACGAGTAGTAGCGAAAGTGGACATTTTGGGGCAGTGAAGGAAGGTATTTGGGGTAGAGAGGGACCATCTTTGGTCCGAATGTGTCTAGGGCAGTATCGTGTTGTAGCTCTCGGGGTGTACATCCCGGTTTGAGGGATGTCCGCGTCACCTGTGACGTCATCAGTGACGTCATCAGTAGGAGTAGTAGCGAAAGTGGACAATTTGGGGCAGTGAAGGAAGGTATTTGGGGTAGAGAGGGACCATCCTTGGTCCGATTGTGTCGTGGGAGGTGTCATGTTGTATCTCTCGGGTTATAGATCCCGATTTGAGGGATGTTCGCGTCATCTGTGACGTCATCAGTACGAGTAGTAGCGAAAGTGGACATTTTGGGGCAGTGAAGGAAGGTATTTAGGGTAGAGAGGGACCATCCTTGGTTCGAATGCGTCGTGGGAGGTGTCATGTTGTAGCTCTCGGGGTGTACATTCCGATTTGAGGGATGTTCACGTCATCTGTGACGTCATCAGTAGGAGTAGTAGCCAAAGTGGGCGTTTTGGGGCAGTGAAGGAAGGATTAGTAGTCTAAAAGCCCATTTCGAGCCCTATTGACCTTGCGGCGCTATGCGCAATGAGTGTATGCGCGTATGTGTGTGCGTGTGTGCGTGTGTATGCTTTGCGTGTGTGTGTACGCGTGTGTGTGTGTTTGTGCGTGTGTGTAAACGTCTATGTGCGTGCGTGTATGCGTGCGTGTGTATGCGTCTGTGTGTATTGGTGCGCGTGTATGCGTGCGTGTGTGTATTTGCATGTGTGCATGCGTCTGTGTGTGTGTGTGCATGCGTCTGTGTGTGTTTATGCGTGTGTGTATACGTCTGTGTGTATGTGTGCTTGCGTGTACGCGTGTGTGTGTCTGTATGCAGGCGCACGCTCCTGTGATGCACCCTGTACCCTATAGCCCGTAGGGCGTAGGGTGCGCCACCAAGCACAGAATACATGTACTCTGCGCATGTCCATGTATTCTGAGCATATTTATGCACATGTACTATGTGCCTGTACATGTAGTCTGTTCATGTACATATACTGTCAATATACATGTTCCTTGTCCTTCTTCATGTACTCTGTGCATGTCCTTCTACATGTACTCTGTTCACAACCGGTGACAGAACAACAACAACAAGGATGACAGGTCAATCATTTTATTTTCCCCTCCAGTACATTATACCCAAGCTGGGGGAGTCGCGTTGGGTATGTTTACAATACAAGTAGCCTCTTGTCCAATCAGAGGCTGCCATTTGCATCTGTCATATTCGTTCCTGTCCGTTAGATGTATTATCGGCTGTTCTTGTCCAATCAGAAGTCGCCATTTCAGAAAGTTTCATTTTCGGCCATGTTCGCTCTGAACCGTTTGTTCTAATCGTCGTCAGGCAGGCCAGGATACTGTTGAGGCGTATTCTGAGTATTTATCATTGCATGGGTGAATACATTCACCCGATGGGAAGATTCCGTAATTTGGTCACAAAGAACGTAACATTGATCACCCTCTCTACGACCCATTGCAAGTTGGGGCGCTGTTCATAGGCCCATCCCAAGACATCCAATTGTTCCACTTGGTCCAGCATCATCTCTAGCGACGCCCGGTTAATGATGGTAAACGGTTGGTCAAATATCCGGATGTTACTGCTCGGGTAAAAGTATCGGACTTGATCTGTCTCCTTATGCTGCAGCACATAACCAAACGCCAGATTTAATTTGAAGGACGTAGCTTGGTCATTGAAGATGGCTTCCACGTAGTTGCGTAGACGGGTGAGGCCAGTCAGTCGGAAATTGTAGATATCTTGAATAGGGCGATGACGGTGGAAACAGTGCCGTATCATGGGCCAATGGCACCAATAGATGTCACTCACTGGATGAGCGTCCTGTAAGAGATCACTGGGAACATCCACCGCATCTTCCAGAAAATGTTCGATGTTGTCAGGCGTCTGACTGGGAACAGTAATGCTAGGGACCGGCTGGATATCTAGGCTCTTCTGAACTGTGGGTTTAGGCGGGCTCTCCGTGATCGCATCACCAGTGGCATTCGTCTCCCCGGGCTCATCTTCACTAGGTCTGACCCTCATGGAAAGTTGTCGCTCATACCGTGGAGATGGAATATGAATCAAACGTTGGTGCTGTCTTAACTGACTGGGTCGTTTGAAGAGTTGACCACAACCGTTACATTGTTCCGTCGCGCCCTCGTGGAATGAGAGTTCGTGGCGCAGTAAATGATCCTCCCGATTGAATGACCGTGCGCAGATTGTACAAGTATACCGATCATCGTTGTGGGTGGAGGCCTCGTGGCGTCGTAAATTATCTAGACGAGTAAACAGCTTCTGGCAAGTTGTGCAAGAGAACATATCGGCTGTGGATCTGGAAATGATGAATGCCGTAAAAATTCCCACTTTTATAGGTTTTTCCGTAACATTCGTGTCTTTTCGGCAACCTCCGTGTCTCTTCGGTCACCTCCGTGTCTTTTCGGTGACGTCCGTGACTATTCGGGCACCTCCGTGTCTCTTCGGTCACCTTCGTGTCTTTTCGGAAAGCTCCGTGTCTCTTCGGTCACCACCGTGTCTTTTCGGTGACGTCCGTGACTCTACGGGCACCTCCGTGTCTCTTCGGTAACCTCCGTGACATCTTCGGTGACCTCCGTGTCTCTTCGGTGACCTCCGTGACATCTTCGGCAACCTCCGTGTCTCTTCGGGCACCTCCGTGACATCTTCGGTCACCTCCGTGTCTCTTCGTTCACCTCCGTAACTACCCGGCTGTTCCCGTGTAAGCGATGTACCCGTATGGAACACACAGCTAAAGGACCCGGATAAGAGTGCCGGATGTAGGCGCGGACGTCATTGACAAGAGCCCGGATGTACAAGAACCCGGATGTACCCGGATGTAAAAGTCCCCGGATGTAAAAATGCCCGGATGTTTGCGAATGTTCCACCATTCCGGACTTCTATCAGGTCCAATGTCCAGAAGCTCTCATGTCCTGCATGTGAATAGTCATATTGTATGTGTATGCATGTGTGTATGCGCGTTGACGAAAGGTATATAGCGGGGACATTTATATGAATATACACTTTCATACTGGGGACACACCTCCAACCGGGGACGTCCCCGGTGTGACAAAGACTGAGAAATTGTTTCGCTGCCGGTTTTATGATCTTGTATACAACACCATGCTAAAAAAAAATAACGTATAACTTATTGGCACCTACCTATCAAGTCAATGGGGTGGGTGCGTGTAAAATTAGGATTTTTTCCCGAAACTATAAAAAGCGGAAAACGGACTTTACCCCTAAAATAGGGGAAAACACCTATCAACTCTAGCCCAAAGGGCTAGTATCGATCCCCGGGCTTATTGGGGCCTGCCTATCCAGTCAATGGGGTGGGTGCATGTAAAAATTTCTGCGGAAAAAAAGCGGAACTCGGACTTTACCCCTACAATAGGGGTCTGTATTATACAATATAAGGCAAAATGCCTCTATGGGGGTGAGGGGTGGTCAATTTTTTTTGTGGGCTTTACTATGGCTTGTGGGGTCTCGTTTTTCTCGTCGCGCTAAGAAAATGACAATGGGAAGGGTTCCGGAGCGAATCGGTGAAATTTTTGGGAAAAGTACGGGGTAGGCCTGTATATAGGCCTATAGGCTGGCTATATGGGGGTATAGGTTCAACCTGGGAAATTCACACACGTTCATTGTGATATGGGTTGCTTGGATTTGTTTTTCACGTCTAGTCATTCAGAACACGTTGGGAAGGGTCTCGGAGCGCAACGGTGGAATTTTTTGGAAAAGTACCATATAGCCCATATAGTCCCATACTGGCTATATGGGGGTATAGGTTCTACCTTGGAAATTCACACACGTTCATTGTGATATGGGCTGTTCGGATTTATTTTTCACGTCTCGTCATTTAGAACACGATCGGAAGGTTCCCGGAGCGAAACGGTAATTTTTTTGGAAAAGTTCACCGAGGCCTGGGTAGGCCCATAGGCCTATACTGTATGGCTATGGGGTATAGGCCCATACGGGGTGGACGTTTTGGGGTCTAGGTGAGCCCCTAATGATCCTATGATGTCGTATGAGGTCTTATTTTGAAGCTCTCGTGGAGGAGCATCCGACTGGACTAATGGTTCGTCCGTTTTCAATAGTCTGCGCATGCGCAGTCTGGCCGTAGTATAGAAAGCAGGCATTTGGGGGTATGTGGGTGTGTGTTTGGGGTAGAGATGGACCGCTATGGGTCCGAATGGGTCGTCGAAGGTGTCAAAGTGAACCTTGTGTGGGTTAGAGTCAGAATGGTGTGTTTTAAGTGTAAGTCGCGTCAATCTGCGCATGCGCAGTTGGTTGTAGTAAGTAAAGTGGCTATTTTGGGGCAGTACAGGAACGTATTTGGGGTTGAGATGGACCATCCTTGGTCCGAATGCGTCCTGGAAGGTGTCATCTTGTAGCCCTCGAGGTGTAGACCCCGATTTGAGGGCTGCCCACGTCACCTGTGACGTCATCGGTGACGTCATCAGTACGAGTAGTAGCGAAAGTGGGCATTTTAGGGCACTGAAGGATGATATTTGGGGTAGAGAGGGACCATCCTTGGTCCGAATGCGTCGTGGGAGGTGTCATCTTGTAGCTCTCGGGGTGTAGATCCCGCTTTGAGGGCTACCCACGTCACCTGTGACGTCATCGGTGACGTCATCAGTACGAGTAGTAGCGAAAGTGGGTATTTTGGGACAGTGAAGGAAGGTATTTGGGGTAGAGAGGGACCATCTTTGGTCCGAATGTGTCTAGGGCAGTATCATGTTGTAGCTCTCGGGGTGTACATCCCGATTTGAGGGATGTCCGCGTCACCTGTGACGTCATCAGTGACGTCATCAGTAGGAGTAGTAGCGAAAGTGGACAACTTGGGGCAGTGAAGGAAGGTATTTGGGGTAGAGAGGGACCATCCTTGGTCCGATTGTGTCGTGGTAGGTGTCATGTTGTATCTCTCGGGTTATAGATCCCGATTTGAGGGATGTTCGCGTCATCTGTGACGTCATCAGCACGAGTAGTAGCGAAAGTGGACATTTTGGGGCAGTGAAGGAAGGTATTTGGGGTAGAGAGGGACCATCCTTGGTTCGAATGCGTCGTGGGAGGTGTCATGTTGTAGCTCTCGGGGTGTACATCCCGATTTGAGGGATGTTCACGTCATCTGTGACGTCATCAGTAGGAGTAGTAGCCAAAGTGGGCGTTTTGGGGCCTTGAAGGAAGGATTAGTAGTCTAAAAGCCCATTTCGAGCCCTATTGACCTTGCGGCGCTATGCGCAATGAGTGTATGCGCGTGTGTGTGTGCGTGTGTATGTGTGTATGTGTGTGTGCGTGTGCGTGTGTATGCTTTGCGTGTGTGTGAACGCGTGTGTGTGTGTTTGTGCGTGTGTGTATACGTCTATGTGCGTGTGTGTATGCGTGTGTGTGTATGCGTCTGTGTGTATGTGTGCGCGTGTATGCGTGCGTGTGTGTATATGCCTGTGTGCATGCGTCTGTGTGTGTGTGTGCATGCGTCTGTGTGTGTTTATGCGTGTGTGTATACGTCTGTGTGTATGTGTGCTTGCGTGTACGCGTGTGTGTGTCTGTATGCAGGCGCACGCTCCTTTGATGCACCCTGTACCCTATAGCCCGTAGGGCGTAGGGTGCGCCACCAAGCACAGAATACATGTACTCTGCGCATGTCCATGTATTCTGCGCATATTCATGCACATGTACTATGTGCCTGTACATGTAGTCTGTTCATGTACATATACTGTCAATATACATGTTCCTTGTCCTTCTTCATGTACTCTGTGCATGTCCTTCTACATGTACTCTGTTCACAACCGGTGACAGAACAACAACAACAAGGATGACAGGTCAATCATTTTATTTTCCCCTCCAGTACATTATACCCAAACTGGGGGAGTCGCGTTGGGTACGTTTACAATACAAGTAGCCTCTTGTCCAATCAGAGATGTATTATCGGCTGTTCTTGTCCAATCAGAAGTCGCCATTTCAGAAAGTTTCATTTTCGGCCATGTTCGCTCTGAACCGTTTGTTCTAATCGTCGTCAGGCAGGCCGGGATACTGTTGAGGCGTATTCTGAGTATTTATCATTGCATGGGTGAATACATTCACCCGATGGGAAGATTCCGTAATTTGGTCACAAAGAACGTAACATTGATCACCCTCTCTACGACCCATTGCAAGTTGGGGCGCTGTTCATAGGCCCATCCCAAGACATCCAATTGTTCCACTTGGTCCGGCATCATCTCTAGCGACGCCCGGTTAATGATGGTAAACGGTTGGTCAAATATCCGGATGTTACTGCTCGGGTAAAAGTATCGGACTTGATCTGTCTCCTTATGCTGCAGCACATAACCAAACGCCAGATTTAATTTGAAGGACGTAGCTTGGTCATTGAAGATGGCTTCCACGTAGTTGCGTAGACGGGTGAGGCCAGTCAGTCGGAAATTGTAGATATCTTGAATAGGGCGATGACCGTGGAAACAGTGCCGTATCATGGGCCAATGGCACCAATAGATGTCACTCACTGGATGAGCGTCCTGTAAGAGATCACTGGGAACATCCACCGCATCTTCCAGAAAATGTTCGATGTTGTCAGGCGTCTGACTGGGAACAGTAATGCTAGGGACCGGCTGGATATCTAGGCTCTTCTGAACTGTGGGTTTAGGCGGGCTCTCCGTGATCGCATCACCAGTGGCATTCGTCTCCCCGGGCTCATCTTCACTAGGTCTGACCCTCATGGAAAGTTGTCGCTCATACCGTGGAGATGGAATATGAATCAAACGTTGGTGCTGTCTTAACTGACTGGGTCGTTTGAAGAGTTGACCACAACCGTTACATTGTTCCGTCGCGCCCTCGTGGAATGAGAGTTCGTGGC
>JAVTVY010053424.1:0-28036 GCA_036873755.1 Hanleya hanleyi
ACCTTTGTCTGACCTTCTGACCTCAAAGTAAATAGGGTTAATATCTGCCCCAAATGCAATGTAGACATCAAGTTTTGAAAATTAAATTCTCATATATCTAATTTGCATAAAAATAGGCCAAATATATGTCATGCTGTTAAAACAACATTGACTGGTTCTCCAGAAGCAAACTAGTTCTAGGTCATGAAACAATAGATAGATTTATGTGACTGAAGTTTTGAAGCATTAGTTGAGAAAGAATCAAAAGTTATTGAGCAAAAACGACCGTTTTCATCTCCATTTTAGAGAGCGGGATCGCCCTAACCTGGAAATTCCCTTTTCCTTACAAGTTTCTACGTATGACAGTACCCATCTTCGCATATCCAAGTCAAACACTACACGTGCCTTGGCTGAACATGCTGAACACATTATCTGATCAGAATACGGGTTTGGTGACGTCATAGCTCTATAAAGATTCCGCGATCCATATTAGGAGAAAGGCAATGTCTGACCGATTTAAAATTCAAATTTGATTGGCTATTCGAAAGAAATTAACATCAATACAACCACCACTTGCCATATTTGGAAATCACACGGGCAGACATCAAAGAAAATCCTCGCTGCACGGTGTTGACAAGCTCCTATCTTGATTGGCTATATGACATCACGTGCGTTTCCGGGTTTGAACAATTTACACTATTCATTAAGTCAAGGTAAATGACGGAACGTTAGTGTAGCATTCAACTTGAAATGTGAAGATGGACAGTTCCATTCGTTCGGATGATGGTCGAGGGGTCAGAACTGCTGTAACCTGCGTTCAACGCCCGATATCCGCTAATGCGGTTGCATTTCTAGCGCTTTCACGAGAATACCCGTTTGTTCCGATCGCGTTGCATATATGTGAATGTAGGTCATTTTCCCCCCTTGTCATGTTCCCCCCCTGTCCCATTCCCCCCTGTCATTTCCCCCCCCCTGTCATGTTCCCCCCTGGACATATTCCCCCCCTGTCATATTCCCCCCCTTATATTTACTTGTCCATATAGCTGTTGTGGGTTAAATATTTAGGTAATTTTTTCTTCCAGTAAAATAATGCCAATTTTTATTTATCATAAACTGTTACAGGAAAAGACAAATGTTTTTTTTTAATGTAATTCCATCAATAAATTATTTTCTTCACAGATATATCTTTAAGTAGTCTTAGATAGGCACAAATTTTACCAACCAATAAAAGTAACAGAATTATTTATAACGTACCAGTTAATCTCCAATCAATAGGAGGCTAATAAATATATAATAATTTAAGAAGCTTAATCTATCTACCTATCAATTATAATTGTACCATTCAAATAATTCTGTTACTTTTATTGGTTGGTAAAATTTGTGCCTGTCTAAGACTACTAAAGATATATCTGTGAAGAAAATAATTTATTAAAAAAAAAACATTTGTCTTTTCCTGTAACAGTTTATGATAAATAAAAATTGGCATTATTTTACTGGAAGAAAAAATTACCTAAATATTTAACCCACAACAGCTATATGGACAAGTAAATATAAAGGGGGGAGGGGGGGGAATATGACAGGGGGGGGGGAATATGTCCAGGGGGAGAACATGACTGTACTCCCATATATGTTGACCCTTATCTGATGCGTAGTTTCTGGACTCGTAGACTGGCATATACCAAGTAGATAAAATCAGACAAATTGACTCTTCCATTGAAGCCACGGGGGAAACATTCCACGTGTTCAGTGACGATAACAGAATTTGACGTAATAATTGTAGGGTAGCTCGCGAAAGTAACCTTACCAACCTAGCCATGAAGCTATCTCGCTGAGACAGAGCCCTTATCGGGCCGCATCGCCCCCGAAAACGACGTCTTTAATTGAATTCTATGTTGTGTATGTGTCCTTTTCCGGTACCCAGTAGACCCCATAATGATAACAGGTCACTGAAGTAATACAGGCTTGAAAGATAAGATCAAAACCCCGAGATGTTTACAACTGCGCAGTGACGACCTAACAAACCTGCAGAATCCACTTTAATCAGTACAGAAGTCAAGAAACTCGAATGTAAAGGGAAAAGTGGGCTTCTCGTTAACTTAGAAACTTTGGCTATGATTTAGGTGGTATAAGGAGGCTCCCCTATTACAGAGGTCCAACCCATCTAATTAACAATCAGTAATTAGATCCTTTCAGTCGATGTTTACGAGCTAGCTTCTCGTCGAGCTGTATATCGAGATGATATGATTCGAGAAATACCATCTCGACTTGGCAGTATTGAAAACTCGTGTGTTCGCGTGAAGAATTCGGAATGGAATAGTCGCACAATCGACCGGCCAGTTATAAACGGTGTACGATAATTTGCCGACTTGAATCGTCCATATCAAACGAAACCGCGGTAAACCGAGGTATTCACAACAT
Source organism: Hanleya hanleyi (assembly GCA_036873755.1). Taxonomy (NCBI): domain Eukaryota; kingdom Metazoa; phylum Mollusca; class Polyplacophora; order Lepidopleurida; family Hanleyidae; genus Hanleya; species Hanleya hanleyi. Next base: position 2,398 of record JAVTVY010053424.1, read on the forward strand.
GTCTAGATGCTATCTGCGTCAAACTGCCACCACGATAAGTAGAATGTACGACTCTCTGTTAAATCAAGATATTAACAGACAGTGTCTGCCTACTGTTCCAGCTGTCTCCCCTTCAGAGATTGGTCATGCGACTCCGCCATTTTAAATTAAGACGAGCATTCTCATTGGATCACTATTTATAGGAGCCATTCCAATCTTCATCCTCAACCACGTGACTGTCTCAGTTGACCGATGACATAGCGCTGCCTCGTTTTCAATTTCAAAATCTGACGTCAAACTGGGGAAATGTTGTTGTTGCTGCATCAGCCTAACATTGGCCCTTCGTAGAAGAGTCCAATACTATAGGCTACCACGATAAGCGACTGTCTGACCGGAAGGTCAGGCCGAGGAGTGGTGTGTAAAAGGCATTGTGATTGGCTGATTTGTGTTGCGTTATTTGGTGTGAGTGATTCATAACACTAGTGTCAGATGTAGATTTTCATACACTTTTAAGTTTACTCAAGATTGAATTCTCGGAAGCTCTTCACTTTGACATGATGGCAAGACAGACTTTGTCCTGGACTTGGCCACACGCAACACAATGTAGACTAATCACGGTCTTCAATGCTTCGCCTCAAGTGTTAACTAACTTATTCCTTTTGAAATCAAGACATCACACTTGTTGCATAGTTTTGAAATAAAACATCTTGTATTTGTTAAATGAACCTTTACAGACACTGTGGTTGGTTAGATTTTCTTCCAGTTTGCTTCACAAGCCAATGAAAATGCTGGATTTCCATTTAACAATTTGAATTCGCCAATCAAATGTTTTAAAACTAGAAGATATCTCATGAAGCATTATTGTTTCTAGAACACTCCATTTGGTGAGAAGTCTTCGATGCATAATGGGTAAACGGAACGCACTAATTACAACACATATAAGGGAAGTGGGAAGAGGTGCCGACATACTGACTGCGTCACATGACTTCACAGAATAGTCTTCTGGTTAACCTATTCTAAAGCACATACCAGGAATCTAACGATTCGTGATATGTGTTGTATCTCAGGTACGCTTTTATTGTACCTGTTCATGTGGCAACTTGGATGATATGACCACACGGCCCCTAGCACCGGCATAAGCGGTATTAGATACAAATCTAGAGAGCTATGATGGAAATGCTCTGACAACTCGTATACTGGTAATTGGTGAGCTGTTTCGCTGTGACAACTCGTACATTGGATATTGGTGAGCTGTATCGTCGTCAGATGTAAATAACGGCATTTAACACAAAAGACTAGTCTGTAAGTGCTTGTATAAGTGTATAACTAGCGGAAATTTCCCTTTAGCTCGGTTGGTAGAGCACTGGACGTAAGACATATCGTGGGCCGAATATCGGTCGGGCAAACTTCTTTCTTTATAATGGCTTGGGTAAGAAGCATAGCCTTGGCTTGTTTATCAGTGGGTTGTCTTCGTCTGCGTTGTTGTTTTTGCTTTCCTTAAAAAAAATATTATTTCATACACCGCGATGACAACGGATATCATAAAAATGCGTTATGTGTATAAATTACCGACATACACCAATCTATATATACCTATCTACAATATCAAGTGACGCAACCACCATATTAGAGAATTAGCCACAAATCCCAGTATGAAAATATATACTCCACGATCTGGCTGGTTCCCAGCAACTGAAGCCATCGAGCGTTCGTCATCTTCAAAATATCAACTTTTACCGCTATTATATATAATCTTTGTATTTCATTGGTCGGTCGCTACGGAATTCTCTCGGCGTGTCACCATTCGGCAGAGACCGTTTGAAATTGTCTGCAGTTCACTCCGATGGGCTTCAAATGCAGGAGAACTTTCTTCCTGGCATTCTCCGCAGAGTTCTTAACATTCCCCAATCCCGCTCATACATTTACTGCATTCTCGTCTCGCGAGACTCCCTACTGCGCGGGTAGACACGGCTCTCTTTGAGAATGACATTTACTGTTGGTTGTCCGCAGACACCCGAATTACCCCCTGTACCGGGATTTGTGGCAAAACTGAGTATATGATTTCAACATGATGGTTGCTTCACTTGATATTATAGATATATATAGTAGGGGCGGGGTATACATGTAGATCGGTGTATTCGGCTAATTTATACATTAGCCCGAAAACATCGGCTAAGGAGTCTATTTTTTTTATTTTTGGTTGTTGTTGCTGACCCCTTAGCCCGAATCACTAATACAGACCGAAAAGGAAAAAAATAAATAAGACGTCAGTCGCTCGAGATCTTTAACTGCACACGGCGTGGGGAATTGAGACAAAGGCACGAAAAGCATTTTATCGAATAAATAATATGATTTGGCATCTCCAGAACTTTGATAATTAACTAATGACTCATTCCGTTAGACGAAATCTCCTTCCAAACTCTAATTTTGTCATCAAACTCGTCAAGTTGCCGCCATTTTCAGTCTCGTTGAGAGAACGAGATTTCCAACGCGATTGACCTTTCTGACCACGTGACTCGTCCATTTCACCATAGTCAATTTACTCGTAATCTCTTACCAAAAACTTCGAACTCCAGTTATTTTGAAATCACGCATATAAATTCCATGTCATACAACTATAAAAGAGGAGTTGTTCTTAAAATCAACGTTCATTTGCCCTTTCTTGTACTGCTCTAAAACTGCCAAAACCACGTTGTGCGCACAGCTGGCAAGCAGACAGCTATATTTAGTCGTGTGATCAGAAAGGTCACGATACTAGTGCGCACGCGCGGCCAAGTCTTGTTGAGCTGTAATCTGAGAAAAAGGCGGTAAACATCGAAACCGAGCGTTTATTGTGTTTTCTTCGTCGTCACTAATTTTTTGGAGTCTCAAACAGTCATAAGAGATGGTACATGGTTAAAGAAGCTCAGGTCGGTCAAAGTGTATCAAATTGGCATATCTTTTCTCTCCCGTTTCGTTATTTTCGTCAGCGAAAAGCCGCTCTTCGCGACATTAGTTTTTATCTCCAAATTTTAACCTAGCCTCATTCTGGGCTGTGATAGGAATGCCACGCCCCCTTACCTATTTTTACCTATCACAGCCAGAGTTTCTGGGTTAATTTATACATGTAATGCATTTTATTATAGTTTTTACCCACTGTCATAGTGGTGTATGAAAAGTTGGGAAATAGTTTTATTCTTCAAAAAAATAGTCTTTTAACAACAACAACAACAACAACAACATTGACGAAGACACTTATTGCTGATCAAGCCACTGTGGTAAGAAGGTACTTGATGAATGTCTTCCGACATTGGGGAATATTTAAAGCACAAGGGCAGATAATCCTGCTCATATATGTTTCAACTCGAGAACTACTTACCCAACATTTCCCGTTGATACATATATCTAGACTCTGCTCACTACATCGGGTACCGTCCAGCACTTTAGGGGCAAAAGTTACTACAACGTCTTCGTCCTTTGACTGACACTTCAAGGAACATGGGTCACGTGCATCGTGAAAAGGAACCCATTGGTAGACGATGCCTCGATAAGGGAGATCATCGTACGCGCTACACTGTTTTGCACGAAATTCTCCAATCGGGGCATCGCAAGGCTGAAAAGATAGACAATAGATATCAAGTAAACTAATAGATCTAACGTATTTTGAAACGTGTTTAGAAAAAAAATACCCCGGTCGACTAATGCATAAATCCAACCCAAATCATAGCCTTAATTGTTGACTGATACTTTCCTGCATTCTATCATCGGTAATGTCTCAATTATGAAGAACAAATTAGGAAATTTGCGGATGCATATTTATCCCACGTGACCCACTGTCAGCTGATGAATTCAACCAATTGGATATCAGTCACTTTATCAGGAGATAAAATGGCGAGGGAGTATCGCGCCACACAATTCCTAACTTGTTGGTTATATAGGGCCTACCATCTCGACAAATCTAGAGGCAGTCCAGATGGGTACATGGGAAATCCCCTGGAAGGTGGGGTTCGTTTACAGATCCCAAGAGCTATAATTTCAGGTTCTTGACTGAGAAACAGGCCTGAAAACACCTTTATCCCACTTGTATACCATGGTGCAACTTAATTATACTCATGAGAAATAGGTGAGGATCATAACAATGCTATTTAAGGTACATGTAGTCCGCTGGTGGTTTCGGGCTTTGGCGGCCATTTTCCAAGTTTTTGCCTATTTTCCCAGTAGGTTATCTCCCTTTCCTAGGTTAAGAGATAGGGATTTTCTTTAAAAGTCTTCTAGCCGAGAATTTTGCACAGCAACATTCATTCAATTTGCTACATTTGGATAGACATTGTCATTCTCTTCAAACAAGTAGAATATAAGAAAAAGTTAAATACTATTCATATGATTTTTTCATGAATATGCTCCAAAACCAGGGCTATTCCCTATGTTTTCTAGGTTGTCAGTCCATTTAACAGTGTCTACAGCTAAAAAAATGCACACGAACCTATATATTTTTTCTTCGTTTTTCCTCATATTACACAATTATAAATGCAACAACACACATTATTCAAAACGTTAATTACTTTGATTTGCCACCAGAGGACATCTATAATTGCCCTGGCACCTTCCTCGTGTAACACATCAATTCAATTGCCAACACGAGATCCCTAGGCTGGCAAAGCCGGACGAACACGTCCAGTTAGCTTTAAGTTTGTAAGACGGTTTACATACATGAATTCACGTTTGTACTGCGCGTTGGCGATTATATTTAGACAAGTCATGACGTGATTAACAAGAGCCCAAGGGGCTTCAATATACGCCCGTATATCTGGAGTTACATTGTTTCAAATTTCAAGGTTGTTTAATAGCCTTGATTCCAACTGATCTAGCAATCCAGAGAAAGGTCTACAATTTTTTGCTTATAAGAATGTAACATATATCACATCTTATATTGAATGATAAACTAAATTGAGCTTAACTCTTGGTAACTAGTTGACCTTGAAGCAAGAGCTGAGAGCTCACATATCCCACACTCAAATCGACAATAGTCAAACACAAGAAAATAGTAATTTCTTTGATAGGCATTTAGAAGTTGGCGTATATAACACAATGCTATTCTATGGATAACAACTTCTTTATTGCATTAGCTTTGAAAAAGTTGGAAGTATCTCCAATGAAACGTCAGCTCCACAGCAATAAAGAAGTTGTTATCCATAGAATAGCATTGTGTTAAGAAAATAGTAGTTTTCCTGCAAATGGATTCCTTTCAGACGAGAGAATTTTTCATGAAGGAAGAAGAAAGTGATGAAGTAAACCTTTGTTCTTGAGTTAATAAACAGGTGTGAAGTTCATAAAGGACTCCTCTTCCCGTTAAATTAGTAAATGTATGGTTTTTATTTCACAACAGTTTAATTAAATGAAGCGTTTCAAACATGGGAGATAACTCCACAGGACAATACCATATAAATGCAGGGAAAAGAACTTCGAATATTCCAACAATATTCCAACACATTTAGTCAGCTATTAAAGCTTGATTCAGTTTTGGGGGACTGCGACCTAGACCTTTGACAAATTGATCTCATATGTATGGCTCCACTTTGCCATGCGAGTAAGGTATACTCAAAGTTTGGTACCAATCCATACCTTGAAACTAGAGCTATCGCATGGACAACAAATGTTAATGGATGAATGGACAGAACGCAACATCTCATTACACGACCTCGTCTTCGACAGGCATATGAAAATGTGACTTTTAATGATTTCTTGATTTTGGGGTCACAGTGACCTTGACCTTTGACCTTGACCTCAATTTTGGTACACAACACATGGTCTTCCCTCAATCTATCAATGCACACAAAAAATCATGATTTTTAATGATTTCCTGATTTTGGGGTCACAGTGACCTTGACCTTTGACCTTGGCCTACATTTTGGTACATGACAAACCGTCTCCCCTTAATTTCTCAATGGACACAAAAAATCATGATTTTTAACAATTTCACGATTTTGGGGTCACAGTGACCTTGAACTTTGACCTTGACCTACATTTTGGTATGTGACACATTGTGTCCCCCTAATGTATCTACTGACACAAAAAAATGTTATTTTTAATAATATCCTAATTTTGGGGTCAGTGACCTTTGACCTTGACCTAATTTTTGGTATGCATCACTTCATTTCCGCCTATTGAATCCACTCACAAAAAATTAGAAATTTTTAACGATTTCCTGATTTTTCAATCACACTGACCTTTGACCTCTGACCTTGACCTACATTTAATATGCAACACATCGTTCCCCCCCTAGGGCATCCACTCACCAAAAATTAGAACTGTAGATAGAAAACTGTCAACAATCAATGATTTCCTGATTTTTGGCAACAGTGACCTTTGACCTCTGACCTCGACCTCAATTTCGGTACGCGACACATCGTCTCCACCTGGTGTATCCACTCACAAAAAATTGCAACTGTGGATAGAAAACGTTCACAGATATAGACCGGACACGAACACTTCAGTGATTTCCTGTTTTTAGGCCAGTGACCTTTGACCTGTGACCTCGACCTGCATTTTGGTACACGACATATCCTCTCCCCGTAGGGTATCCACTCACCAAAAATTGGAGCTGTGGATAGGAAACTGTCCCAGATATAGACCGGACACGAGAACCGGACAGACGGACAGACGGACAGACAGACAGACGGACAGACGGACGGAAACCGCCATCACATAATACGTCCGCCTTTTGGGCGGGCGTATAAAAAATGGAAAACACGTCATCAGGATTTAGTTGTACCGAGGTATAAGAGAATGTACAAGAGCAAACAGAAGATATATCGATAACATGTACAACTAAAGGTTTGGAACTTTGACCAGTGGATGCCTGACGGCGGTAGAATCAGTTTTATACATTTGGAAAACAGAAATGGTCGCGTAAAAGATGAATTGATGTACAATCTCGAAAGCTTTATCAGACTCATTTATCCATTGGGTGAATACGTCTGGGGACCTTGGTTATATTTATTATTTCTTCAACGATGCGTTCACGAGGTGACGAAATATATCCCTTTGCCAATCACTCGACCCGGTCTCGGATAATGTAGGACATTAGTACCTCGTTCCACACTGCTAAGAATCAATATTGGCACCCATGTTGAAAGCACAGTATCATGCCGAAACTCCGAACAGCGCATGTCCGTTACCATGGAGATCAGCTCGAGAAGAAAAACCAGAAGAAACACCTCAAATTAGAAGAGATCCTCTGCGGGTAGAATCAAGGGAATATCCATTTCATTAGATATATATTTTATCTTCTGATAAGGGAGAAATACAACGAGGACTATATGAGCGGAAACACATCCTATAGCATGTGATCATTTGCGTACACTTCGCCATCCATAAGATGGCTTGCGAATCGTGTGTCTCCATTATTGCGGAGCGATATCCGGTACTTTACCGGATTCTGTTCGGCCTTCATCCGGCGGAGAACAGACTCGAGAAATCTGATGAATTACAGGTTTTCTTACCACTTCTGAAACAGATATTGCCTGGGCTTACAAAATATATAGATATGTATAACTTTCGTATCATCCAAGAGGTGTGATGGATCTGAAATTTTGAACAAGTAGTTCATCACATGACTCGAAAATGGCGAGTTACGGTGGGGTTACGTCGGTAGACGTGGTATTGATTTCTGGAAATTCCCTCGTGCAGTTGCCGAAAGTAGGCTGAAAATGGATACACACGATCCCAGGGTCAGTCTTACCGCGTATAGATGACCGAGATGGTTACAGGTTGGCATGTGATGTGCCTCACGTGCGACGGATCACGGTTTGCAGCTGAGAGCTGTAAAATCCTTACACCATTAATGCGCGAGATATTATGACTTCGACGGAAAAGGCCGAGCAGTAGCGAATGGTTGCCAATTAAGCCCGGCGCAGACGAGAGATATCAGCTGAGCTAGCGGCTTCAATTGCCTGTCAGCTCAGGGGCTAGCTCTGGTGTGGATTCAGCGCACAGGGTGAGCAAAAGTTTCACGAAATTGATTTCAGTTCCCGCATAATGTCTTGTTCAAGTCCATTTTGAAGAGTCGTGCGTATGAATCGAGTGAAAATAACATGCGATTCATTGGCCGGTCCAGTAAAACTGCTGAGCTGTTGGCTTGCGTTCGCCGCACACGCTGAGGATTTGGCCTCGCGAGGCGAAATTATCAAACAAGTTTGATATTTTTCCCCCGGCCTCGCGAGGTCTAAAACTCACCAAAAACTGCCCGCACACGAGAGCTAGCCCCTGAGCTGACAGGCAATTGAAGCCGTCAGCTCAGCTGATAGCTCTCGTGTGCGCCGGGCTTTAGACCAAAAGTATTTCGGCCGCGAGCGCTGGTGAACCAAACTGTCAAATATCGATCGCATTCGGAACTCCCGAGCGGAAATCTACGAAGGGGACTGATTCTACGCTCGGGGGACGACAACATGAATTTCCTATGAATCCCCAGATGTGACGCGCCGGAACGGTTTAATACGCATGGCTCCGAAGCCCAATCACTCTCGCGGAAGCCTTAATCCCCGACCAGCAAATATTTCCCTGCGAGACTCTGATTTACGTCAGATATTCTAAAAACTGTTTATTCTTTTCATTCGAAGCACGTTTCAATAGAAAACCATCAGTTTAAATGGTACACACGCCACGTATTGGCAAGATATAATTCCCGTGACGTCACTGACAGTTCCCTGACAGACCGAAACACACGTGACCACGCTCTAGTCCAATATGGCGTCAATGGCCTTCGAGGGACATCTCAAATCGGAGATCCCCGAGAAGTTGCGAATGATATCGATCGCTGTCTGTTGGCGGTTTCGAGATACCCATGCACAATAGACCATCTTGCATGGTGTTGGGGGTTTCGAAACCGCCGAGTCTCCCCATGTCAGTTTCAATTTGGAATTTGGGTTAGCCTATAGTATTGGACACTTCTACGGAGGGCCAATGATCGGCTGATGCAGCAGCAACAACATTTTCCCAGTTAGACGCCAGATTTTTAAATCGAAAACGAGGCCGCGCTATGTCATCGGTCAACCGAGACAGTCACGTGGTTGTGTATGAAGATTGGGGTGGCTCCTATAAATAGTGATCCAACGAGAATGCTTGTCTTAGTTTAAAATGGCGGGGTCGAATGACCAATCACTGAAGGGGAGATAGCTGTAACAGTACACTATCACTGTCTGTTAATATCTTGATTTAACAGAGACTACCACAGTCTAGAATTTGGGTCTCGCGTGAGATCACGATCGTCAGCGCGACTTCACAACCTGTAACCACCTGGGTCATCTATACGCAATAAGACTGACCCTGGGATCGTGTGTATCCATTTCCAGCCTACTTTCGGCAACTGCAAGAGGGATTTTCCAGAAATCAATACCACGTGACTTCATCTGCCAATCAGCTAAAGTCTACCGACGTAACCCCCAACGTAACCCGCCATGTTCGAGTCATGTGATGTCCTACTTGTTCAAAATTACAGATCTACCACACCTCTTGGAAGATACCAAAGTTATTCATACTTATATATTTTGTGTTGCCCAGGCAATATCTGTTTCCCAAGTGGTATGAAAACTTGTAATTTATCAGATTTCTCGAGTCTGTTCTCCGCCGGATGAAGGCCGAACAGAATACGGTAAAGTATCGGATATCGCTCCGCGATAATGGAGACACACGATTCGCAAGCCATCTTATGGATGGCGAAGTGAACGCAAATGCGCGACTTCACTGAAACGTTATCAAATGCCCTCATCTCCTTTCATACAGTGAAATGATTTTCAGTCAAGTAGACCAGGAACGCATTGTCATTCTGTAGATAAAATATATACTTTTCAGTTCAGTTTCCTCACTTCATTCGAACAGGTGTAACAGTGTGAGATGCCATACCTCCAAGAAGGCGCCCAGATATCGCAGAGATGTTTGTGTCGTTTCCATGGATATGGCGCCAAATAGGATTATTTCCGCTCATACCGTCAAACATAGCTACAGAAGCAAAATCATAACATCTCGGGAGATCCATCGACGAGATTCGCCGCTCGAACAGCCAAATTGTCTCACGAGGGCACATGCCTGGCAGCTGAAACGGGCGGTAGACTTCATTCCTCTCATTGCAGAAGCGCTGTTTATTTGTCATACTTCTCCACATGAATAAGGAAGTAGCTTGCACTTCTTGCTTACAACAAACGTAAACATACGATTTGCCCCCGGCAATTACAGAAACACTACCCACCTCCCACATACCGAGATCCTTCCACTACCTTGATTCAAACAGTTCCTGGGTATGACCTACACGTACGTGTCAAAACAGTTGGCACGACTCAAAAATCAACCACCTCGCTGGGGGTCTAATAATACCCTAGCTACAACATGTAACCTAGTGATGACGTTTATATATTGACCTTATATTGTCACTAGTGACAATATAAGGTCAATATATAAACGTCATCACTAGGTTACATGTTGTAGCTAATAATACCCCAACCACCAGTCAGATTTTTGGATCGGATTCGGGGCCGCGCGCACATTACTATTCAAGTCGGCATAATACCCCTGTTGACCTAGCGTTAAAAAGAATTATCTGGGGATTATTTTCCCTGTTTATCTGGACAGAGCATATGAAAAGTAGTTCGCTCATGTGCAAAACTGAAGGGGTTGTTCGGCCGGATTCAAACTGAACCGTGCGTACGTGGGTTTTCCCCTATACGTCATAGCAACGTAGTAAAGGTCAACTTCCGCTATTGGAGGCAGGGATGATAAATGAGCCTGTGAAATGGAGCATGCGCTGTGGGGAGGATGAACAATGAACCATGAGAGAAACTCTGTGGTTGGCTAGATTTTATTCCAATTTCCACCATAGGCCAATGAAAATCACGGATTTATCTATGAAAGTTTGAACTGACCAAACAAATGCTTTGGATTTGGAAGATACCCCTGATGCATTGTTGTTTCTATAAATAAACTCCTTTGACCATCGCCTCAGTAGTAGAGAAAGCGTAATGTCCGCAGATTGATATTTGACTTCTGAGTGCAATTTGTGAAGGTCACTTCCGGTTGTCCTTGACCCTGTGCCCCGTTGACAGGGTCAAAGATCACTTTCAGGTAAACTTTCGTTCCACCTTTGTGATAATATCACATCGTTTTATGTAGTTTTCACAGCAACTTGCTGGAATTCCCTACCCTCTGAAACACAACAAGCTTCTTCAGTTCAAAGCTTCAAAACTTTGTATTTGAAAAACAGGGCACCATAAAATATATGTGTTAAACTAAATGTCCATGTATATATTGCAATCTATGTATGTTTATATTGCATATCCTTTAAGATGTATGTTGCTTCTTGGTTTGCGTGTGGGTGCGCGTGTTTGGAGGGCCTCAGGGAAGATCAGCATTTACTGCTGACTGAGTGTACTGTGTACATTACCCTCAGTAAATAAATATTATTATTATAACTATTATTAATATGTACTGGGCAGTTTACAGTAAATTACTGGCAACTTTGCTGATGTAAAACTACAGTAAATTACTGTAAAATTTACAGCAAAAGTTTACAGTGTAGTTTGATTGGCTGGTTTTTCTTCCAATTTTCTCAGTAGGCCAATGAAAATGCTGGATTTCTTTTTGAAAATTCGAATTGACCAATGGAGGGCTTTAAAACTGGAAAAATATCCCGTGATGAACTACTGTTTTTCATGAAATTTCATTATTATAAGGGTCATCTCTAATCACCGAGTAAGTTGGAAAGTGGCGACACTTGAGACGCATTACATTTTAATAGAATCGAAGGTGTACATATACCTTGGATAAATATCCGGCTGTAGACAGACGGCAAACATACTGCAGATGTCAGAGATACTAGAATACCGATATACGAGGTTCATATCGAAATGGGGGAAATGTAACTTTGTCAATGATTGCGGACGGTGGGGATACACACAGCGTGTAAATACTCTACGTCATGCAGTTATTGGGCTAAGGAACTGGAGTAACGGTAACTGTAGCTGCCTTCCTGGGAATTCTACAGCTTTCCACAGAGTATTCGTTACATCCAGTTATTATTGGCATCGAAATATACAGATTTCAACCTGTAACCATCTGGGCCATCTATACGCGGTAAGACTGACCCTGGGATCGTGTGTATCCATTTTCAGCCTACTTTCGGCAACTGCAAGAGGGAATTTCCAGAAATCAATACCACGTGACTTCGTCAGCCAATCAGCTAAAGTCTACCGACGTAACCCCAACGTAACCCGCCATTTTCGAGTCACGTGATGTCCTACTTGTTCAAAATTACATGTCTACCACACCACTTGGATGATACGAAAGTTATTTATACCTATACATTTGTAAGCCCAGGCAATATCTGTTTCCGAAGTGGTATGAAAACCTGTAATTTATCAGCTTTCTCGAGTTCGCCGGATATCTCGGATATCGCTCCGCACTAATGGAGACATACGATTCGCAAGCCATCTTATGGATGGCGAAGTGTACGCAAATGATACAGCTTTATGACGCTTTTCCGAAAAAAGAGAAAGTGGATGACGACAGTAGGAGATTCACTTTGTGCACAGTCTACTTAGTGTAGGAGTAGTGTAAATATAGACGCTTTGAGATAGTGGAATAGTGTATGGCCTGACTCGAACCCACGTCGTCTATGACACCAAGTACCTGACTAACGAGGAGGATACAAAAATCAGGCAGAGGATTGGAAATTAGAGAGCAGAAACCCGGTTTATGACGGAGGATATGCGATGAAATATGATTGCTGCCGTCATCCAGGGGAAATATATGCATACTTTTAGGTGAAAACGGGGAACCCACCAATCTTAATAAATTAAATATCCTATCAATGCTCCCCAATCGTATATGTCGCTATGTAGGATCAATTGAATTTGGTGTTGAGACCGCCCAGGTCATGAATATTTAATAGTCTTATGATATCACGGCCGCATTTTAAGTACTTTACTTGCAGACGTGGAGGCGTGATAGGGTCATCGTATCCGCTAAAACCCAAGGTTTAAGCCAAAGACCAGTCCATATTTCTACCTCGCTTTATGGTGCCAATCTGGCGGGAGAGCGGCAACATCAGAAGATACCCCACCAGCGTGGCGCCTGGTTCGGTTGAGCCAACGAAAAAGCCCCTACCATTATGTTCCCTTAAAAGTACTATGAAGAGTTATCGGGATTGGTCAACACTCGCGTTAGTACAAGCCCGTTAGATCCCACAAGCGACATATACAAACAGGGGAGCAGATAGGATATAATTTTAATTAGATCGGGGACCCACTCACATGGGTAAAGTTTCGATAGCCTCTACCGTATACGTCATAACTTTTTAAGAAGGACGATCAATCAACCGATTTATCATTCTATAGGATCGTCCACAATTAATGTTTGATACCATGACAGTTTATAGTCTCTCGCGTTATTCCATATCGGTAAAACATCCATACAGAATTGTTGCAATGCTATAATTCCACGCGCTACGGAGATAATCCATATACAACAACCACATCTTGTTGGAGAATGAGATCGCTTTTCAAAATTATCTGACGAAGTGTGGTATTCCAACGGATGCGCGGGGCCACAGGGGCTCGTTACCGTTGTTAATTGCTTAATTATGTTGATTATAGGGGAGGGGGGGGGGGAGGGAGAGAGAGAGAGATCGAGGTAGGGAATAAATCTGAGCCCCTGTGTGCGGGGCCGGCAGAGAGAGTTGCTCTTTCAAATAAGCCATAGCCATTCTGTGACGTTAGAACACGGGAGATGAGTTCTTGGTTTGATAATGGGCTAATCAGTTTTTAGATGATGAAAACCTGGGAACACTCCATATATGGAGTGGCTAATAGCTGTATCACATGACCCCTGCTAATTATGAAAATAGTAGGCTACCTTAAGTTTATAAACGAAGAGACATGCATTTTCCCCCACAGAATTAAACCCTGTAATACAGTATCACATATTTTGATATCTTGACGGCCATTCTGGCCCTACCAAATCTCTGGGCATTGAATTAATTGAACTTCCCATTCCGATTTCTTTGACACTGCATTGTAACCCAAATTATCTGTATCAACGCCGGACGTTTACTAATAGTAGAAGATATTACAAAAGACGTTTGACTCAATGTGTTTATACCCGATGCCAGTCGAGCTACATGTATGTATGCGAACATTATAAAAGCTTAATAACAAAAATATTCAACAAAAGACAGTCTTGAAGTAGGCAATATTGAATAGGTTGCGATGAACCCACTTTGAAATTTCGCTTCATCTTGCGTTTCCGAAAAGGATATGTGACGACAATACGGGAATAACTCCCTTGTGTGTGAAGGAAATGAAGCTGATTTTTTTTTTTTTTTTCTCAATCCAAAACCTGCCAAATAAGATTTTTCTATGAGTTTACATACTGAAATATCAGCCTCGAAAAATTGCGATTCTCCGGTGTATAAAACTGGAGATATGATTGATTAAAATGTGCTCCTCGGCCTGATTTGGTATTTTTGAGGCATTTACAGTGAGGATTTTCTCTTGTAGCAAAAATATGACACCTCAAACCAAAATAATATTTTTCACACAATATACTAGAAAATTTGTTTATTGGAAAGAACCACGAATGGTTTTAGTTTGAGGTGTCATATTTTTGCTACAGGAGAAAACCCTTCATGAAAATGCCCCAAAAATACAAAAATAAGCCCGGGAGCACATTTTGATCAATCATATCTCCATTTTTATGCAACTGAACACCTCACTTTTTTCGAAGGGGATATTTCAGTGTGTAATCTTCAAGAAAGGTGTTATTTAGCAGCTTTTGGAGTGAAAAAAAAATCGGCTTTATTACCGTCACACACACAGGCGTTTTTCGTATGTAAACGTAACACATCCTTTATGGAAACCGAAAGCCGAAAGATTAAGAACATGGTCAGCGGAGGGCACATGTATGCGTGTATTATCGTTATCGAAATGCGGCCTTACCCATCTACATTGTAATCGAGCTGACTGCACGTGCATTATTAGCTAAGTTTCATAGCCACTCGCCTCCCTCGTATAACTGTACAAATAATATAAATCAACCTAAACTGACGCCGAAATCGTCATCTTTCAGCGAAAAATTCGAATTTTCTAAACCGCCGTTACACGGTAGATAATCAAAACGAGTACTGAAGCGCACGCGTAGTCCAGTTATGTGTTGGAAGACGCATCAACACTACGTTTTGATTATCCACCATGTAACTGCGCTGGCGGTCGGCGGCGCAGTAAATCCCAATTTTCGCTCGAAGATGAAGATTTCGACGTCTATTTAGGTTGATTTGTACCAGAATAATGCCAGAAATGGGGCAAAGCTAAAAGTAAGTGCGGGATAATCATATTTTTATTATGGGAAATAGGCTTGGGGCATATACGAGGTAGGCGAGTAGCTAGTGTGTACGATGTAACATTTTATATTTTAACGATGAAGGATTTCATTCAAACGTTTAGTGATCACTCAGTGATCTTAGTGATCTTGCTAATCAGGTAATGACTTATAGGGGATACTCCATAAAGGACTTGACAATAGATCTTTACAAATGAAGTATCAGCCAGTTTTTGGGGGGAGATTATTCCAGGAGGGGATGAGGGCGGGGAATCGGGGTGGTGACGGAAATTATCATTGGAGGTTCATTTATTATCCATTTACAAGTTTCCTTTTTTGTTAAAAGTGCCTAAGAGTGAATTTTGGGGGAGTCCAGAGACATAATTTTCAACATCGGGAGCACTCTGTACCCTCCAACAGTGGAATCTAAAATGCCAACGTTTTGGTCAGTCCTGTCACACTATTGAACCACCAGTAAACCGCCTAAATGGTTCTGTTGTGTGTTTTGTTGATTTTTATCCCATTTTGAGATGTTTGGGTACGTTTGTTAGGAAATTTAGCCTGTTTTTAAAAATTTGACAAATCACCATGTTGTAGCCTCATAAGACGTTCATAAAGTTAGACCGCGGTTCGCAGTTCGTTATTCGAGACCAGTCATTCAGCGACTCATAACAGCGCCCCTAGCAGCGACCCCTGGCGTCAGATTTGGGATATGAATATGCAAATATATAGAGCATGACATTCTCTCTTGCTATACAGAGTTTGGAGTTCAAAGTACTCATAATAAAAAAAATACAGATTTCCATATCTGAGGAAATAAATGCTGGTCTCCTCGAATAATGAACTGCGAACTGCGAACCGCGGTCTAACTTTATGAACGTCCCCATAAGTGTAAGGAAATGAACGTCCTCTACTCCCTTAAAAAACAGTTGATGTAATCAAATATGAATATCGATTGATTGATCGACGCTTTTAAGAAGTTATGATTATAACGTCACCACAGGGGCTCGTTACCGTTGTTGATTGTTTAATTATGTTGACTGGTGGGACGTGGTCGTGAAGGTTACCCTTTACCTTCGACCTGCTATATCGATCTCGTGAACACTTGGTAGATTCTCTGTAACACACATGCATACTTAAAAGCTTTTCTGTGAATGGAAACCCATTGCAGATACACGTATACTTTTACTTTAGCAGACCGTATACGCCTGATTGGTACGTTCAACGTGCCTTGCTGTGATGGGAATGTGTTATGAAATTTTAGATTTGAATTGAATTATTGGTCTAAATGATTATAATTGATTAGTGCAAGTTATGAGATAGATATTGCATAACTTATGAATTGAATGAGTAATTATTAATTGAATGATGCTCAGTTGATTATACCGTATATACAAATTTACTATCATAAGATGGATTGTACTATATATATTACATATCCATTAATTAAACTATAAAAAGATTTAATCGATATCAGTAATGCAACTTAATTTTATTATTATTTTGATTCGATTTAATATATATTCTTATGGAGTCTCGCATAAGTCGCTAAAATTATTTTGCGGCAACAAGTTGGTAATTATAACCAGCATCGTCTACTAAAAATACTGAAGGAAAAAACCCGACATGAGATGCGAACACTATTAAAGGGGAAGGCTAAAGTATCGAATTACGGTATGATTAAGACTTATAAAGTTTCACTCTCATCTGAAGCACTCGAGTAAATTGTATTAGAAATAACATAATATCTTATATAGTAAGCGACTGTCATATTTCATTATTCTTAGCCTTCAGGCGACATATTCTAGAGAAAAAAATGACATTCCTCGAAGGTTTTTTCTTTCAAATACACGACTGAAACACGCGGAATATGCGAGGGAGTATAAAGAATTATCTTTCTTATAGCTTCAGAACGCACCCATGCAAGGCGACGAAATTCTTCTGAATATATATCGTACGTCTTTGCGATATGTGCAACGATAAGATAATTACGGCACTTATTGCATAATGAATTTTGATATTATGAGTGTAGCAAAGAACGGTGAACACAATACAGATGTCATTCTGAGGCCAACGACCTGATCTCATACACTGCTTGACTATAAAAGGGAAAGTTATTTGCTAAAGCTGTAGTTTGTAAGCTATATAATATGATAACTTCGCCATTAGGCGAATTAAAAAAAACCCCGGCATATTTCTTCAGAAAAATTAGAACGAACGTTTCATCGGTCTAACGAGAGACGTCGGCAGACGTTGATAACTGGACCAACTGAGGCTAGCCTGCATTTTTAAGTGGAATAGCGTCACGCGAGCGAACATAGCCTCCGCCGTTTTTTTACGTCTTCCGAGACATGCTCAGCCGTTGCCATGTCATAGATAAACCAACAGCTAAAGATTGTCAACTTTCTGTTCAACATGTTCAATGTCAGTGAAATTCGGGGTCAAACCACTTAAATTGACAAGAAATATCCGGCATGCTGCTAACGAGCATACACATCCGTTTTTATCTGGAATTTCAGAGGCAAACACGTTAAGGATTGTGACTACACGACCTAGCCGAAACACCTCTAAAAACAGTAAAGATCTTATAAATTTTTACTGCCTCCGAGTGTCAGATGCAAGGACGACATTTCCGGAAGTCTCACAAATGTTCCTCAGAGCTCATTTGTACCTTAACCGACTATAATTTGAACACCCTGAACATGGACCTCCCGAGACAATCTCGAATACCTGTCCTCACTAAAGCGACACCTGGTGGCGAGTTTGGTCCCGAGATCGAACTCTCTAGCTGTTAAAGGCGCGAAACAACGTCATTGCCCACGTGACGTCGCGCGAAGATTACACATCCAGCAATGCTTTAACATTGACAAAATAGCGCACAAATCAGAGAACAGTTATCATACTAGCTTTCAAAATAATGAAATTACAACAACTTTAAAGATGATATTGAGACTGTGGCTGAGATACAAATAATCACTGGGATCATTTTTGGTTCCTGTGCGGCGTCGGGCCTCACAGACTTGCGTTCTCAATAAGAATTTGCATTCTACTAACATTTTCCCCTTTAGGCCGTTTCTTCTGACTCACGGTCACACAGTTCATCACTTCCATCAGATGACTTGATAGGGCTATCACATCATTGCTTTTGGACATTTGTGTCTAATACCGCTCAAGCCATTCAAGATGTCTACATGAACATCCACAACAAAATCGTGGCTGAAATACAAATCATCAGTGGCATTAATTTTGGTTCTTGTGATGTGTTTAGATATACAGTCAGAATATTGGCCTGTGGGGTCATATGACTTCTTGTCAGTACTCCGGCATCTTTTCCACCACTTACATAAGTTGTGTTTAATTATAATCTGTATAGGATGATATTCTGCTGGCGGACGTTCGCCCCCGAGGCTTGCCCTCTCTACAAATTATTGTGATTGAAGTTTATGACTGTGGTTCACATGGTGGAGGTTGAAGCGCTTGGTCGGCGTCGGGTCTCACAGACTTGTGTTCTGAATAAGAACTTGCATTCTACTAATATTTTCCATGTTTGGGTCGTTTCTTCTATCTAATGTCACAATCACTTTCCATTAGATGACTTGATAGGACTACTGCATCATTGCTCTTGGACATTTGCATCTAATACGCTCAAGCTAGTACTATGGGCCGTATGGGCATGCCATTCAACATGTCTACATGAACAGCTACAATAAAAGCGTTATGGCTGAGATATAAATCATCACCGGGATCAATTTTGGTTCTTGTGAGGTGTTTAGATATGCAGTCAGAATATTGTCCTGTGGGTTCATAAGACTTTTTGTCGGTACTCCGGCATGTTTTTCCACAACCTACATGTGTTGCGTTTAATTGTTATCTGTATATGGTGAGATTCTGCTGGTGGACGTTTCGTCCCCGAGGATTGCCCTCTGTACAAATCATTGCCATTGTAGTTTGTGACTATGGTTAACATGCATGGTGGAGAATGAAACGCTTGATCGGCGTCGGGCCTCACAGACTATGTTCTGACTAGAAACTTGCATTCTACTAATATTTTCGCCGTTTGAACCGTTTCTTCTATCTAACGGTCACACAGTACATCGCTTTCCATCAGTTGACTTGGTAGGGCTATTACATCATTGCTCTTGGATAATTGTACCTAAAGGCACTCAAGCCGGTGCTATGAGCCGTGTGAGTATACCATTCAAGATGTTTACATGAACAACTGCAATAAAAGCGTGACTGAGATACAAATGATCACAGGGATCATCACAGGGATCATTTTTGGTTCTTGTAATGTGTTTAGATATGCGGTCAGAATATTGCTATCTTGTCAGTACGCCGGCATCACCTATATATACTGCATTTAATCGCACATGAGCGAACCGTTTAGTTGAAGTCGTTGCAAAACAGAACACTTCCGATACTCTGTAAAAAAACTTGAGTGAACTGTTCCACTCAAGTTTGAGTGAAATGTACCGATTCTCTCAAACTTGAGTTACTTTTCACTCAACTTGAGTTAAAACCACTCAAGTTCACTCAATTTGAGTGGGATCAATTTCCACTCTTATGCTTGAGTGAATGTCACTCAAGTTGAATGAAAATCTCACTCAAGTAGTGAGTGGGATCAATTTCCACTCTTACTTGAGTGAAATTTCATTCAACTTTTTTTAGAGAATAATCTCCCCTTAAACTTCTCCAAATAAAAGGGATCATTCGCATAATCGCGTTGACTGATGACTTGCGCATACCGAATTTTTATCGAATTAAATGTTCTGCCTATTTCCAATATAAATGATCACCTCACTGGATTCACATTCACTCATAATTTCCTTCTTCATGCAATGCTGTTACTAGACGAACACCGTGCCAGCTCATCCAAAAGACCAAAAGGGCAATCCTGTCGTGGCTACCATACAAACTTCAACGCATGCTGTTCAGCTGCCGACATAACATCTTTCACAATGGATTAGAAAGAATCATCTGCAATGGATGGGGAAAATTTTGAAGTTAACTCACCTGGTTATTGCAGGTTTGATAACGTATCCTTTCGCCTTTACAATCCGTTCGAAAGATGTAACTTTTAAGACACTTCCGGAGCTGATAGGAGGCGCCACCATCGCATGTTCGAGAACATTTACTCCACGGGCTCCAGGAAGACCAGTGGTCAGCAGAAACCATGGAAAGCATCTAAAAAATAAGAAAATATATGTGAAAATATACATAATAATATTTACATATTTCTCTCCGGACTCTCCGGAAGAGCTTTTCACCGAGCCATTTGTCTTCGGCAATCACTTATTGTGTAAGTATAAGGCCCAGATGAGGTAACCCTTTTTTTTTCGCATATGTGAAACAACGATGTGGATCTTGCCTATTCATAAGATGGAGAGTGTGAGGGTACAATGCGCATGCGAAGTGACCTCCGGAAGCAGACGAGAAAATGACGTTTCCGCAGCTTTTCGTCAAAATGTTTCTGTCCAGTTGGCGATAAGACCCATACAAGAAAGCTTAAATTAAACCTTAAGTGACAAGGAAGAAACTGAGGTACATGACGTTTGTTCTCTCAATAGACTCAATGTTGTAGGCGCGGAACACATTGCTTCGACTGCTCGTCACTATAGCTATAGACTCGTACTCCCTCGGTGTTGGAAAGATGCATAATAAAAACACCGTTTGCTTCTACATCTGGTATTAGGCGAGACCGTTGGACGAACAGACGCACGTCCGCACACAAACACGAAAGGCCAATTATACCCCCTAAACAATCCCCTGAAACCGCAACACGTATAGTGTTGAAAAGTAGTTCATTTTAACGGTTAAACCCTGTCGAGTTCGGAAAGTAGGCCATTTTAACGGTTGGCACCTGCCAAGTTTTTTTTTTAATTCTGTCATATTAAGAGTTAATGCGTGTAGAGTTTGGAAATTGGGTCATATTAATGGTTAACCCGTGTGGAGTTTGAAAAGTGGGTCATATTACCGGTCAACCCGTGTCGAGTTTGCAAAGTCGGTTATTTAAACGGATAAAGCGTGTCGAGTTGGGAAAGTGGGTCATTTTAACGATTAATGCGTGTCGAGTTTGGAATTTGGGTCATTACCGTTTATCCCGTGTCGAGTTGGAAAGTGGTTCAGTTTAACGGATAACGCTTGTCGAGTTTAGAAAGTGGTTCATTCAGACTAACGTGTGTAGGGTTTGGAACAACTTTTCACAGATTAACGCATGTAAGGATTGGAAAGTGGGCCATAATAAGGCTTATCGCGAGCAAAATTTAGGAAGTGGTTCATATTAACGGGTAATGTTTGTAGAGTTTGGAAAGTGGGTCATAATAACGGATAACGTGTGAAGAGTTTGGAATGTGGGTGGTTTAAATGGCTAACGCGTAGAGAGTTACATGTAAATGAGTCATTTTAAGGATTAACGCGTGTAGTTTTGAAAGTGGGTCAGTTAAACGGCTAACGCCTGTAGAGTTTGGAAAGTGGGTCATATTAATGAGTAACGCGTGTAGAATTTGAAAAGTGGGTAATATTAATGGTTAACGCGTGTCTGGAAAGTGGGTCATATTAACGGTTAACGCGTTTAGAGTTTGGAAAATGGGTCATATTAATGGCTAACGCGTGTAGAGTTTGGAAATGTTTCATATTCGCGGTAACGCCTTTAGAGTTTGGAAAGTGGGTCATATTAATGAGTAACGCGTGTATAGTTCGGAAAGTGGGTCATATTAATGGCTAACGCGCGTAGAGTTTGAAAAGTGAGTCATATTAGCGGTTAAAGCGTGTAGTTTGGGAAGTGGGCCAAATTAATGGTTAACGCGTGTGGAGTTTGGGAAGTGGGTCAAATTAATGGTTAACGCGTGTAGAGTTTGGGAATTGGGTCAAATTAATATTTAACGTGTGCAGAGTTTGGAAAATGGGTCATACTAAAGGTTAACGTGTGTAGATTTTGGAAACTATGCCCGCCATAGGTGTAAGAAGCATGATACTCACCCGATGTTCTTAATAAATGGCCGTACGTTTATTATTTGTAATTACGATAACAAATAATTCTTTCTTCTCAAAGGTGTAAATATACTCTTTCGTTGAAACGTTTCTGGGGAAAGACAAAAATACCCGAAAATGAAACTACAGTCAGTCATGGGATACTTTGCATCAGTTTTCTTCAACAGCGAACTGAAGACCGATCTCGCTAGGTAGAGGTGAACTTTCTTTGAACTTGGTTCTACCGGACTGCTCCCTCATGGGTGTGTTGTATTAGTTCTGCTGGTTCATAAAGGATACTAGTGTATTATTCTCCCGTTATTCGTTAACACGTGAAATGTCAAGACCTGGCCGAGACTGAGCGCCCATCTGGAATAGCCGCGCTATCTCGACGGGATCCTGACGCTTTGTCTATTTTAGAAGCGCTTTCCATCAGGCGTAAGCTATTGTTATCTCTGACTGATATAGTGTGAGAATTTCTGGGAGCATCCAAAACATACAACACATGAACAACTGACATATCACACGAGATGCCGGACATTTCTCTTTGCAGCAAAGTGAACGGTTATCTCCCCTGATTAGGCAAATCGATGGCGCTAACATGACGTCATGTTGACGCCATCCTCTCAAGGCAAGACCAATCCTCGTATTAACGGTTAGGCGTGCCAAGAGTTTTGCCCTTCTATACGCGACAAGATGGTGTCTAGTTGTGATAATAGTTCACGGAAGCGTAAAATCCGGGGCTCTCAATATAGCCATCTTCATAAACAATTCGATTTCTCCGCCCACACTTCGAAGTTTGAACGGACTTGTGCATGAACATAGATATAACCGTTTCACACTCTAGTTAGGACCAACCGCCAAGGTCGCCAGGCGCATGTATGAGTTCTGGGTAGTTCCAGTCACAGCTCTTAATGACCCATGCTTGTCTATGGGGAAAATAGTTTGAACTGGCAAAAATCTGACATATAAATATCCCGTGAGAAGAGGTTTAAATATGCTTATACTAATCACAGTTTTAACAACTTATAAGCAATATTCACAACTGAAAAGCGATGAAAAAATATGGGCTTGCCCTCAATTAAGCATCGGGTGAGCCTTAACGTTGACTACCCAGAGATGGGACAAGCGTCTTCGATGGTATACTGGAGCGTGGAACGGCCTGGGTCATTTTTCAGAGGGAATTGTGGCGACACTGAATTGTAAGAGATATATAGGCTACATTAGATGTTGATATGCGCACAGATTTTCAAAATCGCATGTCCAGTATCGTCGGGGTGAATTTTAGCCACTGGAGCGAAAAGGGGTGGAACAAAAAGACAGGAGAACCCCTTACTTAAAACTGAATTGTCGACCACCGCCCCTGTTGTAAAAAAGCAGGTTTAACAAAAGATTCAGCTACCAGTTATAGTTATTTCGCATGTAAAAAGTCTTGTTCCATCTTCCCTTGTGCGCCCTTAATAACTGCTTATGACCCGCTTTTGTTGGTCGCAGCGCGTATTAATCTGAATTTATCATGTTCCATCGAAGCATGGACGGCTGTGCGGCAGAAGCTCACACTGACGCTACCGAGCATGGCATGATTGACGTCTTTGTATTTTATCTCACCTGTTCGGAGATTGAAGAAGGAATGTACGAAACCATGACAGATCGTTAGAAGGGCAAGAAAAAAAGCCCAACATACGCATACTAATACGGGGACTTTAGACGAGGACTTACCGCCTTATTGACCCTCATATACAGCGGGATAAACTAAAAGAAGGGTCCGTACACTCCCCAAGTGGTGAGCGGTTTACCACCGCCTTGACAGAATAGAAAATTTATATTCGTCATTTTGACCAATTTCGCCAGGTGCTAGCAGCAATGCATACGTAGGTTCGTCCACTTACAGATTTAAAGATGACATCCAGGTGTATACATAATCCCTGTTCGATTCTGTTATGAAGCGTCGGAGTGACAAGAATTGAGGGAATAGACTTGAAAATACCTGGGTACATGTAGACTTATTCAGCATGAATTGGAGCGATATGCAAGAAGTGGGGAAAACTGACCACGTCTGGCGACTAAAGAGCAACAATATGACTCTACAGGAAAGCTTCCCTTGGCACCTGACATTCAGACCCGAGAATGCGGTGGATTATCGGACGTAGCCTTAGTATTTCAGCCGCGCTTTTATTGCAGCTGTTCATGTGAACACTATGAAGTATCCACACGGCCCTAGCACCGGCTTAAGCGGAATTAGATACGCTAGCTCGGGAGCTGATGTGATGACAGGTCAGCTCACAGAAATAACTCGTCTGATGTTAATGGATGAGCATCGTGGACGTCTGATGAAGTAAACGCCTCAACATGGGGTAAACCATCAAAACAATAAACCTACATATATTTGTCGAATTACATGTACAGAGGGCGGGCCACCAGCAGAATTTGACTCCGCACCTGAATGCGAATTATTCTCGGAAAATTTGTTCACTGAAAATCATTCCCACCGTCTGAATGGGGTTCACTTGCAGTGAAAATGAGGCCCTCTGATAACTTTTCACTGAAGTCTCACTGAAGATCGTGATCTCACGCGAGATTTCAATTCAAACTTGAAACTGACATGGAGAGACTTGAAGGTTCATGGGGATCTCGAAACCGATGGATAAATCAATCTGAATTCAGTCTAGGAAATTTGAAATTGCCATCAACGTCGCCAAACAAAGTCAGACAATAGAGTATACTCTCAGAAAAAAACATTCCTTGAACGTGATTTGGTATTTTTTAGAATCATAGCAATAGTGCATGACAGGCGAAAACCTAAACAGCGCAATGCGCTATAAGAACCTCGTCATTGAGTATATTGGGAAAAGTTCATGCATCGAATTTGACTCACTGCTCCTCCACAACAAAAAAAGGGTTAAATTTTACTTATTTTCAATAGGCTTCCTCTATGCGATATTATATATATGCTATTATTATACAGTTTGGTGGGCCTTAGCAGAGTCGTCCTTGAGATAGAGTATTATATACGAGACGGACAGACATACGAAAGGGCGTAAGTTTTGACGACAATATTTCAACGCCATTTTTTGCAGAGGGATAAAAAATCGTTTCAACAGGTTCAACAGGTTAGGGCGATCCCGCTCTCCAAAATGGAGGTAAAAAAGGTCGTTTTTGCTCAATAACTTTTGATTCCTTTTCAACTAGTACTTCAAAATTTCAGGATCATTAATTTATCTATTGTTTCATGTCCTAACATCAAATCTATTTAAACAGCGCGGCAGATGTTTGGCCTATTATTATGCAAATTAGATAGATGACAATTTATTTTTTACTACCATTTGATGCGGATATATATGTCTGTGTGCGC
>JAVTVY010053425.1:0-25220 GCA_036873755.1 Hanleya hanleyi
AGCTGAGATTCTTTGGCGGTGTAGTTTATGATATTGGGGTCATTTTAAAGCTTATTTGTATGACCCCCTAACAGAGGATCATAGGTAAATTCTAGATTGCGGCCAAGTGGAGTATCAGAAAAGTGATGTTTTCGACATTTTTCTTCAAAATTGGGCAAAACTATTTTATTTCACATCAAATTATTATTTACTAATTTGTCTTTATATAAAGAAAACACATCAATAAAAAAAAATTGAAAAATCTGACCGAAAAATCGACCAAAAATGCCTTTTTGAAAATGACGTCACTGTGGCGTCATAAAACACGATATCTTGGACTTTTTTACACTTTATGATAGAGCGTGACCCAATGGTATAATATGGTAAGTTTCAACCCTCTAGCTTTAGGGGTAAAGAATAATATTCAGGAGGGTTGAAATGCCACCCCGTCCACCAACCAGGCCTAGACAGGTCCTAAATATTCCAGGCCAGATAGGTATCAATCAATCACCAATTATCTGATTGACACGGGAATGGAACTGACCACACTAAAGCTGCAGTACAGGGCAGAATTATCTTACCCTTGAGCGCGATTGGAGAAGCTATGATGACATCGCTGTACTGTGTTATGAATCACACGAAGGCAGGATGCGAAGTCAGGATGCGAAAGACGAAGGCAGGATGCGAAGCGCGAAGTCAGGATGCGAAATCAAAACATGAAGCGCGAAGTCAGGATGCGAAGTCGCGAAGGCAGGATGCGAAATCAAAACATGAAGCGCGAAGTTACCGCACCTGACTTCGCCACTTCGCATCCTGACTTCGCATCCTGACTTCGCGCTTCGCATCCTGACTTCGCGCTTCGCATCCTGGCTTCGCCACTTCGCATCCTGACTTCGCGCATCGCATCCTTCCTTCGCATCCTTACTTCGCGCTTCGCATCCAGTCTTTGCATTGCTTTGTTTTGATTTCGCATCCTGACTTCGCGCTTCGCATCCTGGCTTCGCCAAATCGCATCCTGCCTTTGCAACTTCGCATCCTGACTTAGCGCTTCATGTTTTGATTTCGCATCCTGACTTCGCGCTTCGCATCCTGTCTTCGTCCTTCGCATCCTGACTTCGCATCCTGCCTCCGTGTGTCGGTGCAGATTCATGTTCCTTCTCGGCCATCATAAGAAGCACCGAAAACTGAGCGGATTCGTGTAGTTACACAAATGTCAGTGCACGTCTTAATCGCGGCTGGTGAAAAAAAAACACTCTAGTGACTACTTATATAATAGTCACTGGCTGTGATATTGCTCGTGCCGGTTGGTTGTATTAGAAAACTTTTTAGCGGGTTTTTCTCGGAGCATTTTCCTCAACGAGACCTAATGCGCAGCTACGTTACAGTCATGCACTTGTTCTCTGCTCGACGAGTCCGCTTTTAGCCCAGCATTATTGTGACCGCGATTTGAACTCGAGGGAATCTCGTTCAAGGTTAATATATTTCTGCCCTGTACTGGACTCCAACCCATGTGTATCACTCCCCCAAATTATGGCCCAGGAGGCCAATCCTTTCTGTCGCTGCTGTAAAGCGCGCAACTAGCTTTATGATACAGATATGACAATTCTATACGAACCTTTACGCTTACCAGTGGTCGTGAGTTCGATTCCCCTTAACAGCTAATTATTCTTTCTCTTTCGACGAAATTATTGAATATGTATATCACAATGCATACAAACCTGATTGTTACAATCTCTCCAGCACTCAATGGTATATTGTTGAGCTGGGCCACAAATATGGCCATCATGGTGAAATAGAAACACGCGCCATCCATATTAACCGTGGCTCCCACAGAAGCGATCAGTTTGGTGACCCGTGGATCCACTGCGGCCTTCTCTTCAAGGCATTTGATCGTAAGCGGCAACGTGGCACCACTGAATGGAGATAAAGATACACTGCGAATCAACTCTACCCCACACCAGACAGCCGTGTCCAGTACACATATCTACTTACTTTGTCAAGTTACAGTGGTATATAAGCCTTAAACGAGAGACGAGGGCATTGTTGCTCCTTTTTTTCTTTTTCTTTTTTTCTTTTATTTTTTGTCCGCTATAACGATCTTGCCGTTTTTACGAGTGCTATATGCAAATGTCCGATTATAATGCAAATTGTTTTGGGAATGTAGCCTGGCATAGTCCGAAAATTATCGTACTATGACATGATGCTAATTTGTAGATGCCATTTTCCCCCCGTAGCGTACTGTATAGATTATTAGTTAGTTTTGTCTAGCATTCCCTAATATTAAAATATGGTTCTATCCATCTTTAGAAGCGTGATTTTAAGTTCCCAACAACAAGAGTGGTCTGTAGGGGTGAGCAAGTACACTCACAGCTTTGATGTTGCTGGCAGGCGGAAGTGAAGTCGAACTTTAATCTTGTTAGTAAATTTTAGTTTAACCTGAAGTGACCAACTATAGCCAGATTGGTCATAGTTTATGGTTAATGTCGTCGAACTGGACGGTTTAATCTCAAAGTTCTTCCGGTCTATTCCAACCGGTCTGATCCAGACATTAACATTAGACTGTAGGACTCTCTGTTAAATCAAGATATCAACAGACTCTCCTTCAGTGATTGGTCACTCGATCCCGCCATTTTAAACTAAGACGAGCATTCTCATTGGATCACTATTTATAGGAGCCCCCACAATCTTCATACACAACCACGTGATTGTCTCAGTTGACTGATGACATAGCGCGGCATCGTTTTCGATTTCAAAATCTGCCGTCTTATTGGGAAAATGTTGTTGCTGCATCAGCCAGACATTGGCCCTCCGCAGAAGGGTCCAATACTATAGGCTAACATTAACATCAATGAAAAGGGATGCGTAGAAAATATTTAAAGAATACTAATGATGTCGTTGTTGCATCAGCCTGCATTAAAAGATGCGTTTAATCTTTGGTTTCTCCGGAAACTAGGAGATGTACTGTTACCATAATACCATGGAGTCTACGTGTAGTTCCACAGGGAACTTTAGTTAGTTTGCCTAAGCGTAGGCTCCATGATTATACTGAGTATATCGACTATTTTCTACGTTTACGATTTCCCTCGTCCGAATGTATATATTCAGATATGTGCGGAGAGTTGTGAAGTATGGTGTTCTATTTGGGCCATTTTGATCTCGCGCGTCGACTTGCAAAAGTCGACGCACGACGCTTTGCGACGCGAAAAGTCGACGTCGTGTTTGCGAAACGCTGACGTCGCCCGCTCAAATCGCGCGTCGCGCCCGTCGACTTTACAATGTTAAAGATAGGCCAAAACTCGACGTCGTGTTTCAAAAGTCGACGTCGCCTTACAGCTCTCTCCAACGTGCCGCAAAAGTCGACGCGCGACGGAGAGGGGGCATCGCCTTTCAAAACGCGACGTCGACTTTTCGCGTCGCGCGTCATGCGTCGCCTTTTTGAAGAATCAAAACTCGACGCGCGACGCGCGACGGAAAAAGTCGACGTCGCGTTTTAAAAGGCGACGTCGCCCTCTCCGTCGCGCGTCGCCTTTTGCAATGTTAAAGAGATAGGCCAAAACTCGACGTCGTGTTTCAAAAGTCGACGTCGACTTTTGCCCTATCTCCTAACATTGTAAAAGGGCGACGTCGCCTTTCAAAACGCGACGTCGACTTTTTCCGTCGCGCGTCGACTTTTACAATGCTAAGAGATAGGCGTCGACTTTTGAAACACGACGTCGAGTTTTGGCCTATCTCTTTAACATTGTAAAAGTCGACGCGCGACGCGCGACGGAAAGGGCGACGTCGCGTTTCAAAACACGACGTCGACTTTTCGCGTCGCGCGTCGTGCGTCGACTTTTGCAAGTCGACGCGCGAGATCAAATTGGCACAAATAGAACACCATAGTGAAGGGCTCATGGATTGAAAATACATATAAGAGAGAACGAAACAAATAGACTCCGTTGTTTATTTATATAACTCCATCATACCGCTAAAAGCTACAACTCCGGCCCAGAACTCATGTTTATACCCGTATTATTATAAGTCGAGGTTACAGGAATATTTCTCAATTTGTGAAAATCGACGATCTTTGTTTCCTCCCTTTACTAGGATAGAGTATAGAAGACTTTAGATAATGAGGTACTCTACCCAATACTCTACTTCTTCCATACACTCCACCTCTTCCATCTCGAGATTCTGGGGCCCTGTGTGCGGAGTTACTTCGACATAATTTGCTTTGGCATTATCATCATTTAGATCATCTCATACTTGCATCCAAGCAAAATGGTACGCAAATTTGTACATTTTTCTGTTTATTATTGTTTTTTCTTCCACGTTATTGCGTCATTTCCGGGGATCCGATCCGCTCGGGCGGACATCCGGCCCTAGTGAGCAACAGCGAACCGGGATGAAACACGACAGTTCACACATACGTTTTGTCCGAGAGAGCCAGTTGGTGCTGTCTCTCTCTGTGAAGTTAATTTTCTGCTTACATATGGACAGTGCCAACCAACTCTTTTGGAAACCATTTAGCGTAAGATCCCCTAAATATAACTGACAAAGGATTTACGGCAAGTTGTATCGACAGTTTTTTGTCCAAGACATTACCTTCCAACTGGATCATACACCAGTACACAACACTAAGGGTGATTGGGTCACCCCACTCCCTTCTTTCCCAACTCACTCTCGCCTTTCTCACCCCCTCTCCCACCCCTCTTCCCCACGCCTACCCCAAACTGCAGACATTCGCAGGGTACCATTTCTAAGATTCTTATTTTAGATCTGGAGAATCTATTTTCGGAAATGATTGTTTGTTGGAGAAAAATGGTACTTCAACAGATATCTCGAACTCACCTTGATTCTGACCCGAATGCAAACACCATAGGGGGTATCATAGCCTGTAGAAATTTGAACGGGTTCTTCCGAACAAAGATCAGATAGAGTAAAGACAGGACGCCGAAACCGTGGACAATCAAACCGGCAATAACCGTCACGGCAAAGATCCCAAGATCCTGAAATGTTTTTCCCGGATCGTTCATTTCCGCCAGTTTAGCTGCTATTAGAAAAGCTATACCGATGGGGGAATACCTGCAATATAGAAGAATACATCACTCAAAGATCCTGAAGATGCTACATGAATTCCAAAAAGGTTATATATCACATTAGGAGCCTGGGATGCATGCGTCCAAGTGAGATGTTGTTGTTGTTGTTGTTGTTGTTGTTGAAACGTGTTAGGAGTCAGCTTGGTAATAGTAAGTAGTAGCAAAAGACTATTTAAAGGCTCATTTGTGGCGGGTTTGCGGCGGAACGTTTGCATGACGTCGCAGGTGCACTCTGGAACAGCGTGCTCCGGACATCTTGGGGAATATCCAGTGATCTCCAGCAATCTTCGGAGATGTCAGGGAATGTCCGCACTGGGAAGATAGACCCGGGGTGAACGTTTTGGGGTACAGGTGAGCCATCCGTGGTCCAAATGAGCCGAGTGATATCTCATTTATAGGCGCTCTTGGGAGAGTCCGACTGGTGTGTGTTTTTTAGTGGAAGGTCCGTAAATCTGCATATGCGCACACGTTGAGTACTAGAAAATGAGCATTTGAATGGACGTTTAGGAGGATAGATCGACAATCCTTGATCCAAATGGGCCGTGTGACGTGTAAGTTTGAAGCGCCCGTGAAGACAGCCAGACTGGTCTGGTTGTTATTGGAAGTGCCGTTAATCTACACATGCGCAGTCGTGGAGTAGTATAAAAAGGGTATTTGAGTGAACGTTTTGGAATAGAGGTGGACCATGCCTTATCCAAATGGACCGTATGGGTCTCATTTTGAAGCGCTCGTGGTGTAGACTCAGACTGGGGAGGTACACGCATTCGCATTCGTGGTGTAGTAGAGAAATGGCAGCATCGGAAATGCGCAGGGGCGCGTTTGGGGTGTTGGTGACCATACCATTGCTGGTGCAAGTGTGCCGTGTGAGGTCTCATTTCGAAGCCCTTGCGATGCAGACTCAGGTAGTACGCGCATGTACACTCGGAGAATAGTAGAGAGAGATGGCAGTGTTAGAGGTGCGCACGTGCGAGTAGTAGAGAAAGGGGTCATGTTTTCGTGATAGTGGTGGGGGTAGCAGAATTGATGGTGGTTGCGTTGCTGAACGCCCGTCTTAACGCAGTGACACCCTAAAGCTGAGGATTAAGTTCCTCTGCGCCGTCTATATCTAGTCCCTTACGTTACGAGAAAGAAAGATAAAAAGATTCACAAGTATTCATATAGTTTAATTTCCCGAGTGTTACATCATACCCAAGTTGGGGGGTCGCGGGGGTCGCGTACGGTATGTTCGCAGTTCAAGTAGGCTCGTGTCCGTGTAACAGATGCATCCACCAAAACTGGCTGATGGTGGCCATTTTGGATTACACAAATAACTGAAAGCAATCCCAACCATTCCTCTCTCCGATGTCAAGCCACTCTCCAAGTTTGAAGTCGATCGGTTGAATCGGACAAGTAAAAATGCAACATAATATCGTTAATGTATGGAGACCACATTGGATTATGCACGCCCATGAAACTGTCCTCTCACCAATTCCAAGGCACCCCCCAAGTTCGAAGTAGATAACTTGAATCATACTCCGGATTTTGTCCGTACAAAACCAAACTGCTTAAAATCCAATAAAATCCAATATATTGGATCAAAGATCCAATGGCAAGAACACCCCTAGTTTGAAGTCGATCGGTTAAATCGTTCTCGGGTTATTTTCCGAACAAAAGAATCTTACGGAATCACGGAATTACGGACACCTTTGTTTCTAAGTCCTCCCCCTACTAAATAGCGGGGGACAAATATAGGATAATTTCCCCAGAAATATCGGGTAATAGGAGATTTCTTACACATGTGCACCAAGAATATACGGAGGCGGCTATACCAGCACTTAAGGCGATGGTCCAATGACCGCCTAGGCCCTGGAAAGTCTGGTGTTCTCGACGGCTAAAGTAACATTTGACATCATCTGAGGCCGTCAAGGCCGCTATAGTTCCGTCACTTCCGGTCACGCGACCTTTGACCTCGAATTCATCCGCAGTATGGCGGTCATGCGGTCTGCTTCCGCAGACAGAAAGTAGTCCCAAGTCAACCAAGTGACTTCCAATGTTAATGTATGCGGGGAATGCCTAAACAGAGTATGGGAATAGACGTTTTGGGACCGAGGTGGGTCCCTAGTGGACCGATTCGGTCGAGTGAGGTATCAAAGTGAAGCATTCGTGAAGGGGCATCCAGTCATGGGTGGGTGCATGTAAAATTAGGATTTGTTCCCGAAAATATAAAAAGCGGAACACGGACTTCACCCCTAAAATAGGGGAAAACCCCTATCAACTCTAGCCAAAAGGGCTAATATCGGTCCCCGGGCTTATCGGGGCCTGCCTATCAAGTCAATGGGGTGGGTGCATCTAAAATTAGGATCTTCCCCCGAAAATATAAAAAGCGGAACACGGACTTTACCCATAAAATAGGGGAAAACCCCTATCACCTCTAGCCAAAAAAGCTAATATCGGTCCCCGGGCTTATCGGGGCCTGCCTATCAAGTCAATGGAATGGGTGCATGTAAAATTAGGATTTTTCCCCGAAAATATAAAAAGCGGAACATGGACTTTACCCCTAAAGTTATACAATATAAGGGAAAATGCCTGTATGTTGTATGGGGATGGTCTTTTTTTTTTCGTGGGCTTTACTATGGGTTGTGGGGTCTCGTTTTTCTCGTCTCGCCAAGAAAAACACGATGTGAGGGGTCCCGAAATTTTTGGAAAAAGTCACCGAGGTCTGTATATAGGCCTATAGGCTGGCTATGGGGGGTGTAGGTCCAACCTGGAAAATTCACACACGTTCATTGTGATATGGGTTGTTTGGTCTTGTTTTTCACGTCTCGTCATTTAGAACACGATGGGAAGGGTCCCGAAGCGAAACGGTGAAATTTTTGGAAAAGTACCATATAGCCCATATAGCTCCATACTGGCTATATCGGGGTATAGGTCCATCCTGCGAAATTCACACACGTTCATTGTGATATGGGTTGTGGGGTCTTGTTTTTCACGTCTCGTCATTTAGAACACGATGGGAAGGGTCCCGGAGCGAAACGGTGAAATTTTTGGAAAAAGTTCACCGAGGTCTGTATATAGTCCCATAGGCTGGCTATGGGAGGGATAGGTCCATCCTGGGAAATTCACACACGTTCATTGTGATATGGGTTGTGGGGTCTTGTTTTTCACGTCTCGTCATTTAGAACACGATGGGAAGGGTCCCGGAGCGAAACGGTGAAATTTTTGGAAAAAGTTCACCGAGGTCTGTATATAGCCCCATAGGCTGGCTGTGGAAGGGATAGGTCCACCCTGGGAAATTCACACACGTTCATTGTGATATGGGTTGTTTGGTTTTGTTTTTCACGTCTCGTCATTAAGAACACGATGGGAAGGGTCCCGGAGCGAAACGGTGAAATTTTTGGAAAAAGTTCACCAAGACCTGGGTAGATCCATATAGCCCCATACTGGCTATGGGTGTATAGGTCCATACTGGGTGGACGTTTTGGGGTCTAGGTGAGCCCCTTATGATCCTATGGTGTCGTATGAGGTCTTATTTTGAAGCTCTCGTGGAGGAGCATCCGACTGGGTTAATGGTTCGTCCGTTTCCAACATTCTGCGCATGCGCAATCCGGCCGTAGTATAGAAAGCAGGCATGTTGGGGGGTATGTGGGGGTGTGTTTGGGGTAGAGATGGACCACTATGGGTCCAAATGGGTCCTGGGAGGTGTCAAAGTGAAGCTTGTGTGGGGGAGAGTCAGACTGGCGTGTTTTTTAGTGCAAGTCGCGTAAACCTGCGCATGCGCAGTTGGTTGTAGTAAGTAAAGTGGCCATTTTGGGGCAGTACAGGAAGGTATTTGAGGTCGAGATGGACCATCCTTGGTCCGAATGCGTCCTGGAAGGTGTCCTTTTGTAGCTCTCGGGCTGTAGATACCGATTTGAGGGCTGCCCACGTCACCTGTGACGTCATCGGTGACGTCATCAGTACGAGTAGTAGCGAAAGTGGGCATTTTAGGAAAGTGCAAGAAGGTATTTGGGGTAGAGAGGGACCATCCTTGGTCCCATTGTGTCGCGGGAGGTGTCATCTTGTAGCTTTCATGGTGTACATCCCCATTTGAGGGATGTTCGCGTCATCTGTAACATCATTGGTGACGTCATCAGTACGAGTAGTAGCGAAAGTGGGCATTTTGGGGCGGTGAAGGAAGGTATTTGGTGTAGAGATGGACCATCGTTGGTCCGAATGCGTCGTGGGAGGTGTCATCTTGTAGCCTTTGGGGTGCAAACCCCGATTTGAGGGATATCCACAGCATCTGTGACGTCATTGATGACGTCATCAGTAGGAGTAGTAGCGAAAGTGGGCATTTTGGGGCGGTGAAGAAAGGGATTTGGGGAAGGAATGGACCATCCTTGGTCCGAATGTGTCGTGGGGGGTGTCATCTTGTAGCTCTCGGGGTGGAGACCACGATTTGAGAGATGTTCACAGCATCTGTGACGACATCGGTGACGTCATCAGTACGAGTAGTAGCGAAAGTGGGCATTTTATGGGAGTGAAGGAAGGATTAGTAGTATAAAAGCGCAATTCGAGCCCTTTTGACCTAGCGGCGCAAGACGCAATGAGAGTATGCGCGCGAGTGTGTGCGTGTGAGTGAGTGAGTGAGTGCGTGTGTGAATGAGTGAGTGAGTGAGTAAGTGAGGCGTTTCCAACGCCCGCGTAGACGCACTAACGACGGTGAGTGAGTGAGTGAGTATGATGTAGACCGGTGAGAGAACAACAACTATTAGGATGACATGTCAATCATTTTATTATCCCCTCCAATACTTCATACCCAAGCTGTGGGAGCCGCGTTGGGTGTGTTTACAATACAAGTAGCCTCTTGTCCAACAACAACAACTAGGATGACATGTCAATCATTTCATTATCCCCTCCAGTACATCATACCCAAGCTGGGGGAGCCGCGTTGGGTGTGTTTACAATACAAGTAGCCTCTTGTCCAATCAGAGGCCGCCATTTGCATCTGTCATATTTGTTCTTGCCCGTTACATGTATTCTCGGCTGTCCAATCAGAAGTCGCCATTTCAGAAAGTTCCATCTTTGCTCGGTGTGACCTAATATGATTCTTACTCATTCAATCATCTGTCTGTATATATGTTAGAAGTCTCTCTTTCGAGATAATTGCGGTCATATTTTTCCATTCCGTTCCATTCCGTTCACGTGACCGGAACTGACCTTTGACCCCTGCGCACGCTAACAATACCGGATAAAAATTGCTCGCAGGGGTCAAAGGTCAGCTCCGGTCACGTGAACGGAAGCGGAAGTGACCTCGCAGAGGTCATATGCAAATTATTGAGGTCAACAGGTGTCCACATGCTCTTGCAGAATACCGGATAATAATGGTGTGCATGGGTCAAAGGTCACTTCCGTTCAATATGGTTCATCAGAGATGCTAAAACTCCTTATTATCAATACATCTACAATACAGTTAGTGAGGCAGGTCTAATATTTCTCTTCGCTCTTTCCTGTTTGACCAGTGTTTGCTGGTGTAGCCCTGTTTGGCCAGATTTGGTAGTATAGCCCTGTTTGACCAGTATTTGGTGGTATAGCCATGTTTGACCAGTGTTTGGTGGTATAGCC
The DNA here is from genome assembly GCA_036873755.1 of Hanleya hanleyi. Classification (NCBI taxonomy): domain Eukaryota; kingdom Metazoa; phylum Mollusca; class Polyplacophora; order Lepidopleurida; family Hanleyidae; genus Hanleya; species Hanleya hanleyi. The sequence goes on from JAVTVY010053425.1 coordinate 10,641, forward strand.
CTGTTTGACCAGTGTTTGGTGGTATAGCCCTGTTTGACCAGTGTTTGTTAGTATAGCCCTGTTTGACCAGTGTTTGACCGTATAGCCCTGTTTGACCAGTGTTTGGTTGTATAGCCCTCTTTGACCAGTGTTTGCTGGTATATCCCTCTTTGACCAGTGTTTGATGGTATAGCCCTGTTTGACCAATGTTTGTTGGTATATTCCTGTTTGGCCAGTGTTTGGTAGTATAGCACTGTCTGATCAGTGTTTGGTGTTACAGCCCTGTCTGACCAGTGTTTGGTCACTTCCGTTCAATATGGTTCATCACAGATGCTCAAACTTCTTATTATCAATACATCTACAATACAGTTAGTGAGGCAGGTCTAATATTTCTCTTCGCTCTTTCCTGTTTGACCAGTGTTTGCTGGTGTAGCCATGTTTGGCCAGTATTTGGTAGTATAGCCCACGCGTACACACACGCAAGCACACACACACACACATACACACACACACACCTACACACATGCACACGCACACACACACACTCAAGCACACACACACACGCGTACACACACAGATGCCTAAACACACATGCATACACACAATATGACTGACTATTCACATGCAGGACATGAGAGCTTCTGGGCCTGGGCCTGTGCACCACTGGCACGTGCGCGTGCGAAAGATGACGTCACTTCCGAGCTCTCCGGTTCCGGTCACGTGACAGTAAACATGGAAGTACCCGGATGTAAGATGAGGGCCCGGATATAAAACCACAGTACCCGGATGGAAGACGGAGGAACTTTCTGGAATGATGGCTTCTGATTGGTCGATAGGACGGTCACCCCCTCTAACTATGAATACGGAAACACGCATGTTAGATGTACATTTCTCACAACCTGTACCAGACCCGATCAAATGGAAAAGCCAGCCAATTCCAAGGCAGACGAGCAATCGCTGAAGATAGACGAAAAGGTGCCGGTTCCCGCTCGACTCCCCAAAAGAGTTACCAAAAGATACCCGCCCATAACTATGGAAATGATAGATGATTTCTTCAGTATGGGTTACAGCTCAACCAGGGAAGGGCCCGGAGATCTCCGCTATCATCGCCAGCGATGCCTGACCTGCCTTGAAGGTGTACCTTTGGCCGGATGTGATCTTTGCACGAGGAGAGAGGAGATTTTGCAGTGGGCGAAGTGAGAGCTTGCCACCAAAGGCTACTTTTTCCCTTGTATGGAAAAATATGGCCGCAATTATCTCGAAAGAGAGACTTCTAACATATATACAGACAGATGAATGAATGAGTAAGAATCATATTCGGTCACACCGAGCAAAGATGGAACTTTCTGAAATGGCGACTTCTGATTGGACAGCCGAGAATACATGTAACGGGCAAGAACGAATATGACAGATGCAAATGGCGGCCTCTGATTGGACAAGAGGCTACTTGTATTGTAAACACACCCAACGCAGCTCCTCCAGCTTGGGTATGATGTACTGGAGGGGATAATAAAATGATTGACATGTCATCCTATTTGTTGTTGTTCTCTCACCGGTCTACATCATACTCACTCACTCACTCACTAACCGTCGTTAGTGCGTCCATGCGTTCAGACTCACTGACTCACTGACTCACTCACTCACTCGCACACTCACTCACTCACACGCACACACTCGCGCGCATACTCTCATTGCGTCTTGCGCCGCTAGGTCAAAAGGGCTCGAATTGCGCTTTTATACTACTAATCCGTCCTTCACTCCCATAAAATGCCCACTTTCGCTACTACTCATACTGATGACGTCACCGATGACGTCACAGATGCTGTGGATATCTCTCAAATCGTGGTCTACACCCCAAGAGCTACAAGATGCCACCCCCACGACGCATTCGAACCAAGGATGGTCCATCCCTACCCCAAATCCCTTTCTTCACCGCCCCAAAATGCCCACTTTCGCTACTTCTCCTACTAATGACGTCATCAATGACGTCACATATGCTGTGGACATCCCTCAAATCGGGGGTTGCACCCAAAGGCTACAAGATGACACCTCCCACGACGCATTCGGATCAACGATGGTCCATCTCTACACCAAATACCTCCCTTCACCGCACCAAAATGCCCACTTTCGCTACTACTCGTACTGATGACGTCACTAATGATGTCACAGATGACGCGAACATCCCTCAAATGGGGATGTACACCATGAAAGCTACAAGATGACACGACACAATCGGACCAAGGATTGCCCCTCTCTATCCCAAATACCTTCCTGCAATTTCCTAAAATGCCCACTTTCGCTACACTCGTACTGATGACGTCACCGATGACGTCACAGATGACGGGAACATCCCTCAAATGGGGTTGTACACCCCGCGAGCTACAAGATAATACCTCCCACGACACAATCGGACCAAAGATGGTCCCTCTCTACCCCAAACACACCTCCACGCACCCCCAAAATGGTCACTTTACTTACTACACCCAACTGCGTATGCGCAGGTTGACGCGACTTGCACTAAAAAACATACCAGTCTGACTCTACCCCACACAAGCTTCACATTGACACCTCCCACCACCCATTTGGGCCCATAGTGGTCAACATCCCTGCTTTCTATATTACGGCCAGACTGCGCATGCGCAGAATATTGAAAACGGACGAATCATTAGTCCCGTCGGATGCTCCTCCATGAGAGCTTCAAAATAAGACCTCATACGACACCATATGATCATTAGGGGCTCACCTAGACCCCAAAACGTCCACCCAGTCCATAGCCAGTATGGGGCTATATTACAAGCGTCTAGTCCGTCATCCATAATTCAGCCGTCGTCCATTAGCGAATATCCGCGTCCATAATCCAAAGACCTATTCCATATTCCATATAACAGTATTAGCACCAAATTCAAAAAGACGATCATAGTATACATAAACATAGGCTTGTTTCCTGCAAGAGAGAAGCGGTCAACAGTTTCCAATGATGCCGGCAAGACATCATGATGTTCCAAAAATATGGATCTACCCAGGCCTCGGTGAACTTTTTTCAACAATTTCACCGTTTCGCTCCATGACCCTTCCCATCGTGTTCCAAATGACGAGACGTGAAAAACAAAACCAAACAACCCATATCACAATGAACGTGTGTGAATTTCCCAGGATGGACCTATCCCTCCCATAGCCAGCCTATGGGACTATATACAGACCTCGGTGAACTTTTTCCAAAATTTCACCGTTTCGCTCCAGGACCCTTCCCATCGTGTTCGAAATGACGAGACGAGAAAAACAAGATCCCACAACCCATATCACAATGAACGTGTGTGAATTTCCCAGGTTGGACCTATACCCCCATAGGCAGTATGGAGCTATATGGGCTATATGGTACTTTTCCAAAAATTTCACCGTTTCGCTCCGGGACCCTTCCCATCGTGTTCTAAATGACGAGACGTGAAAAACAAGACCAAACAACCCATATCACAATGAACGTGTGTGAATTTTCCAGGTTGGACCTATACCCCCCATAGCCAGCCTATAGGCCTATATACAGACCTCGGTGACTTTTTCCAAAAATTTCACCGCTTCGCTCCGGGACCCTTCACATCGTGTTTTTCTTGGCAAGACGACAAAAACGAGACCCCACAACCCATAGTAAAGCCCACGAAAAAAAAATGACCATCCCCATACCCCATACAGGCATTTTCCCTTATATTGTATAATACAGACCCCTATTTTAGGGGTAAAGTCCGTGTTCCGCTTTTTATATTTTCGGTGAAAAATCCTAATTTTACATGCTTCCATCCCATTGACTTGATAGGTAGGCCCCGATAAGCCCGGGGACCGATATTAGCCCTTTTGGCTAGAGGTGATAGGGGGTTTCCACTATTTTAGTGGTAAAGTCCGTGTTCCGCTATTCACAGTTTCGGAAAAAAATCCTAATTTTACATGCAGCCACCCCATTAACTTGATAGGCAGGCCCTGATAAGCCCGGGGACCGATATTAGCCCTCTTGGCTAGAGTTGATAGGGGTTTTCCCCTATTTTAGGGGTGAAGTCCGTGTTCCGCTTTTTATATTTTCGGGGAAAAATCCTAATTTCAGATGCACCCACCCCATTGACTTGATAGGTAGGCCCCGATAAGCCAGGGGACCGACATTAGCCCTTTTGGCTAGAGTTGATAGGGGTTTTCCCCTATTTTAGGGGTAAAGTCCGTGTTCCGCTTTTTATGGTTTCGGGAAAAAATCCTAATTTTACATGCACCCACCCCATTGACTTGATAGGCAGGCCCCGATACGCCCGGGGACCGATATTAGCCCTTTTGGCTAGAGTTGATAAGGGTTTTCCCCTATTTTAGGGGTAAAGTCCGTGTTCCGCTTTTCATATTTTCGGGAAAAAATCCTAATTTTGCATGCACCCACCCATGACTGGATGCCCCTTCACGAATGCTTCACTTTGATACCTCAGTCGACTCAATCGGTCCACTAGGGACCCACCTCGGTCCCAAAACGTCTATTCCCATACTCTGTTTAGGCATTCCCCGTATACATTAACATTGGAAGTCACTTGGTTGACATGGGACTACTTTCTGTCCGCGGAAGCAGACCGCATGACCGCCAGACTGCGAATGAATTCGAGGTCAAAGGTCACGTGACCGGAAGTGACGGAACTATAGCGGCCGTGAATGGCCGCTTCCTATACTTTAACCTACAACAGCGCCCCCTGGCGGATGCAAGAGTTACCTCCCCCGGGAAAATGTTACTTTAGCCGTCCTTTCTATACTACTCACGTTCTGGTCAATTTGCGATGAATAAAACCACAAACAGACAAAACAAGAGCGACAGCAAGGTGGGAACTGATTATTCTCAGTTAGCTTTTGCAAAAATATTTGAGATATAGGAGATTTTATGCAAATATAGGAAAATATAGGAAAATCTGAAAAATATAGGAAACAAAGGAACACTCTGAGGCCTGCATAAGTGCTTGCTGTGAATCTGGAAGAAATATCTTAGCTAGGTTTAAAAATAAGAGCCGGACATTTTTCCTATATCGGACATTCTTTCCTATACCGGCGGGACATGTGTACTCACCAGATAAAGATGGAGACCAACTTGAAGCTGACCACTCGCAGGGCTTTGAAAAAGTCCAACATAGGAGCGGCTTCTGGTCCCGCCGCCGATATAACACATCCAAACACTATGGAACTGACCACCAGTCCGATCATGTTGGTTCCTGTGACTTTCTCGACAGTTAGTGAGACTTCCTCGCCGCTAGTCTGACCTGAAAATTATGATGAACTGATATTATCGGACACTGTGGATAATTATATTGTCCCTCATCTTCGTTCATCGGTTCAAGGCAGATACATCGTTAACCTCGTACGCAGACAGAAATGGCCAGTAAGTTGAACATTTGTATTAAGCCAGCTTATGGTGTTTGATCTTTGAAGCGAGATATTCTCCAAACATCCTATGTTGATAGCGCAATTCTGTTTCGGTCCAGCTATATAGTGTCAGATGTTTCCAATTCCTCAGTGAGGTTTGCCATTCAACTTACAAGGAACATTTCAGACGAAAGGGCGCACGGGTCTTCACGAAGATTCTGCCTTGGCTAGCGAAGGTGAGTGTTCATAGAAGATCACGTTTCAATTCTGTTTTATATCTCGGTAGAGCAAGCGATAAAATAATGTTCCACAGATCATTGCGCGGTTAGATACGAGTATATTACGAAAAGTAGTTCGCTCATGTGCAAAATTGAGTTTGAGTTTGGGTTCAACTTCCGCTATGGACGTAAGTAGAGTCAGCCTGTGTATCGGAGCATGCGCTGTGAGCAGATTACTCAGATAGCTCAGATAGAATAAGATTCCCGCATTTGTGTGATGAACCTGTATGATTGGCTGAATTTTTTTCCAATTCTCTGTACAGGCTAATGAAAATCTCGAATTTCTTTTTGATAATTTGAATTGAGCAATCAATCGCCTGGGCGATTTGGGGTGTACCCTATATATTTTCGCTATCGCTAAGGCTAGAGGGCTGAAACTTACCACACTATATCTTTGGGTCAAGCTCTATAATCCAAGATGGCCGCCATGATGACGTCACTGTGATGTCATTTTCAAAAAGATAATTTTGGACGATTTTTCGATCAGAATTTTCGATTTTTTTATTTTTGTTTTTTTCTTCACAAAAAACTGCATGATAAATTAGTAAATAATAACCTGATATGGAAAAAAATAGGTTTTACCCACTTTTCCATACAGAAAAGCAAAAGGTTTGAAGATATATCTGGTACCCCACATGGTCGCCATTTTGAATGCAAATAGGCTCAAAATGACCCCAATATGATAATCTACAAAGTCACGGAGTTTCAGCTCTCAATTTTTCGTCGCTACGGAGATGGGAGCAAAAAACCAACCGGGGGAGGGGGTCGAAAAGTGCTTGTTTTGTCGGAATTAAATATTCTCGCGCATTCACATCTGCAAAATGATTTATCCTTGTATTTAGTATGTGCCGTGGATAAGGACTGTTTTTGGCTGGTAAAATTCAGGTTTTGTGAAATGATGTTTTGGTACATGGCTATATGTAAATTGACCGAGGTCAGGGTCGATCGACTGGCAGAAGGGGAGATAACCCTGTTTGGAGGTTGGGGTTATATAATTCAACCTCCAAACACAGCTCTCTCCCCATCTGCTTTGTTCAATCTGATATAATGGGAGACAACCGTGTTCGAAGTTTTCATGTAATTCTCACCCAAACTGCTATTGGTGGACAGATTCTGTAAGGCCTCCATGAGAGACACGATGGTTGTGTTACTGATATTTCCGAAGGAGTGTGGTGAATTAGCAATGGGCCTCTGAACTTCCTTCGTTGATTTCTACGAAAGAAGAATCGGTAAAAGATATAACGATAGAGTATCAAGGAAAGAAATGCATGTATTGTGTAAGCAAGAAACACTATATTGACCAGGTTAGGGCAATCCCGCTCTCTAAAAGGGAAGTAAAAATGGTCGTTTCTGCTCAATGAATCAGTTCACATAATGAATTCAGGAAAATCCACTTTAGGCGCACACAGACATAGGCCTATATATCCGCATCAAATGGTAGTACAAAAATAAATTGTCATTTATCTAATTTGCATAATAATAGGCATCTAATAACATTCTGTTATTAATAATAACATCTGTCGTGCTGTTTAAATAACATTGACTGGTTCTATATATGGCAAGTTAATTTTAGGAGATGGAACAATAGATAAATTAATGCGCCGGAGGTTTTGAAGCATTGGTTAAGAAGAAATCAAAAGTTATTGAGCAAAAACGACATTTTTCACCTCCATTTTAGAGAGCGGGATCGCCCTAACCTGTTGACAATGTTCATCGAACCTTTATCCATGAAATAAGAAAAATAATACGAATATAGAAAAATAAAAGAAATATGCACATGTATAAGGAAAGGGAATTCTTGATAAAAAGCAAGAAAACACTAGTAAATCTACTGTATTCAAAGGACATTTTACAGTTCAATTAAGTTTGGATTAGAGTTGACTTGATATGGATTGACTGCCATGACTTCCACCAACTATTGAAGATATCCTCAAGCTGAAAGGGGTTTAAAGCGTAAGTTAGTGTGACATTGTTGATGTTGTTGTAACATATTGGTATCACCGTGGAAACATAGTCCATTAACCTGAAACTAACAAAGGTTAATGCGAAGTAGATTTTGAACGAAACTGAATATTGTGGATATAACGACAAAACGGGCATTCTTGGAACATGTAATTACATGTTATCGAATTAGAATTTTGAAAGAGAATGTCCCCTAAAATTAAGCGCTTGTGTACCAGAAATTTACAAAGTGCACAAACGTATCTAAGCATCTTTTTATTCAGATATTCACCGGGTTTGCAAATTATCGCATCAAGGTAATCTAGTTTATATGTGTGTAAAGTTTCAACTGGATATGATTCATTTTTTTCATGTTATTGAAACCTTTTCAACAGTGGCATCATCTTGTTACAACAAAAGAATGACACACTAGCGGATCCTTAAATCTTGTTTATCAGCAATGTACGGAAGAGGAAAAAGGCCAGTTTCGGTAGAAATGAGAAGATAAGCACGTTAGCATACTCACAGACGAGAAACAGACTTCTACCAAGTTATCGGGGACCATGTTTCTGAAACAAAGAAAATTTAATAAGTATGACGTCATAGGAATGGTCGAAGTATACCACTGATAGTCTCCCCTGCCTTAATGTAACCGACACTGCCGTTTCGGTTAGCTTGAATGTAAACAGATGATCACTAAGCCAGCGCACTTCGGCTGATGTACGTTCACAAAACTCTTTCTCATGGCTAACATTGTCAGCAGTGTAAGAAAGGCAAAATTGTTGAATACACTGGAGATTATTGGAGACACTGGTGAACGTTGACGTAAAATTTGTTTAATGTATTGTTTAATACAATTCCGAAAAACAATCACATAAAAGCGAAATCTCAGATGACGTTAGCACTTTTGTGCCCTTGCTTTAAATCTATTGAACATGATCATTCCAAGCGTAATACACTATCGATCCGAACTACAAGCACCCACTGTTTGAACTAACGTCTGGTCAAATCCTACCTCGAAGATGTCATGCGGTGCTCAAAACGAAAAAGTATAACGAAGTAGCCCATAAGTTATGAGTTAGATCCTACGACAATAGTGTTGGCAAAGGTCAAAGACTCTACCCCTAGTGTTGTCAAAGGTCAAAGACTCTACCCCCAAAGGTCAAAGACTCTACCCCCACTACGCGGGTGGTTGGGTGGGCACGGGTTCCTGTTGCTTCAATGCATTTTGCTGAGAAGCAACAGGAACTTGATAATGTGATGTCTAGCACTGTTATCACTTGTCTTTATTGCACTATGTAAGCGTCCTGTCTGTGTCTTGCGTGCTGTCCTCGGTGTTTTATAGGGTGGATGGAGGGTGTCTGGTTCCATGCTGCTTCAAAGATTTCTTTTTTGAAGTAGCAGGAACGCAACTTGGCTGGGTGGTGCTTAGTTGGTTCGTCGCGATATAGCTGAAATATTGTTGAAAACGACGTTAAATTCTATTCACTCACTCAACCATTACATAGATGGCAAGAAGAAAATTCTTCCAAATGAAACTGACCTCATTAACGAGAAAACTACGGAGGGAAGAAAATTCTACTTCGGGAATACTCTATTTTATATTCGATAATTAAGACGACCAACATTTCTCTGCCCAGTTTTGTTGTGTCCGTGTGAGCGAGTAAACACAATTTTCTATATATTCTCCGGTCATTCCGTTTCTTTGGTCGTGTAGGCCTACTGTACGAGAGTAGTAGGGAGCACGCACAGAAGGGCCAATTGACCTCAAAAATTTGCATATGACCTCTGTGACGTCACAGCGACAGCCAATCAGAAGCGCGTATTTTGAGATGTGGGTGTGGCTATGTGTGTGCGCATGCGTGAGTTTTGGCGGGAAAGTTTTATGTTAATGAGGTCATTGGGTGCATTGGGACTATTCAAGATGGCGGCTTGTTTTTTCTAGGTTAGGGGTGGTCGGTTTCAAGATGGCGGCCGATTGCACTTGTTTGACCCTTCATTTGCATATTTTCAAGATGGCGGCTTGTTTTTTCTAGGTTAGGGGTGGTCGGATTCAAGATGGCGGCCTGTTTTTGTAGGTCAAGTACACTTGCACTTGTTTCGCGCCTCATTTGCCTATTTTCAAGATGGCGGCCTGTTTTTTCTAGGTTAGGGGTGGTCGGATTCAAGATGGCGGCCTGTTTTTTTTTGTAGGTCAAGAAAACTTGTTTGGACTTGTTTGCCCCTTCATTTGCCTATTTTCAAGATGGCGGCCTGTTTTTTCTAGGTTAGGGGTGGTCGGATTCAAGATGGCGGCCTGTTTTTGTAGGTCAAGGTCACTTGCACTTGTTTCGCGCCTCATTTGCCTATTTTCAAGATGGCGGCCTGTTTTTTCTAGGTTAGGGGTGGTCGGATTCAAGATGGCGGCCTGTTTTTTTTGTAGGTCAAGAAAACTTGTTTGGACTTGTTTGCCCCTTCATTTGCCTATTTTCAAGATGGCGGCCTGTTTTTTCTAGGTTAGGGGTGGTCGGATTCAAGATGGCGGCCTGTTTTTGTAGGTCAAGGTCACTTGCACTTGTTTCGCGCCTCATTTGCCTATTTTCAAGATGGCGGCCTGTTTTTTCTAGGTTAGGGGTGGTCGGATTCAAGATGGCGGCCTGTTTTTTTTTTGTAGGTCAAGGTCAATTGCACTTGTTTCGCTCGTCCTCATTTGCATATTTTCAAGATGGCGGCTTGTTTTTTCTAGGTTAGGGGTGGTCGGATTCAAGATGGCGGTCAATTGCACTTGTTTGACATGGGATGAGACTTATACAATTTTCGGAACTTTTTTCCTTTTTTAATAGTCAAATAGCTCCAAAAACGTCTATTTCCATTCTTGCGCATGCGCAGAATGGTGATAGTTCAACCCACACCAGTCCATCAGATGGCCCTTCATCTCACCTTCACATTGATACCTCACTCGGCTCCATCGGACCACTAGGGGCGCCCCTAACATCAAAAAGGTTATTTTGCAGTTCGATAGCAAAACCTGGTGTGCGAGGATTATTTTTATTTTGCAGGTAGTGGGTCGAGTGAGGTGTCAAATTGAAGCTGACGTGAAATGTTTCAGATTGATACCTCACTCGACTCCATTGGGCCACTAGGGGCGCCTCTAACTCCAAAAAAAGGTGTTTGAAGATTACGCATGCGCAGAATGCTGATAGTTCAACCCACACCCAGTCTATCAGATGCGCCTTCACGTTACCTTCAATTTGATACCTCATTCGACCCGATTGCACCATTAGGGACGCCTCTAACCTCAAACAGGCTATTTTTGAACATTGATATTTTTCATATTATCTTTGCGCATGCGCAGAATTACCCTAATTCAAGCCCACACCCAGTCTATCAGATGCTCCTTCACGTTACCTTCAATTTAATACCTCACTCGACCCGATTGGACCACTAGGGACGCCTCTAACGCCAAAAAGGTTATTTTGCACATCGATATCAACATCTCGTGTACGAAGTTTGATTTTTTATTTTTTTTTTTTTTTTTATTTTGGCGGTAGTGGATCGAGTGAGGTATCCAATTGAAGCTGACGTGAAATGCTTCACAATGATACCGGACTCGACCCGATTGGTCCACTAGGGGCACCTCTAAAGGTATTTTGAAGATTGATGTTGATTGATGTTGATATTGATGTTTGGCGTTAGGGCAGCCCCTAGTAGTCCAATCGGGTCGAGTGAGGTATCAATGTGAAGCATTTCACGTCAGCTTCAATATGATACCTCACTCGACCCGCTACCTCAAAAAAATTTTTTTGACTTTGTGTACGAAATTTTTTTTTGAAAATTTTTTGAAAATTTTTTTATTTTTTTTTTTTTGGGGAAAAAAAGCATGATTGGAGCTAATGTTAAGTTGGTGTGCTAATGAAAGAAGTTTCTCTTTCGGAAAGATGGATTGGCCCTGAAAAGGGCCTTTGATAGTGTGATACGACACACTTTAAGCGCGGAATATTCGCCTCACGCTTCCTACATGTTTTCGACAAATGGGACATCTTATCTTGAAATGTACCTCTCCGGCGTCAACGCATCGGCATTGGGCTCCTTCACATGTGAGTTGGATCCAGCAATCCTTGCACATACACAGATGTCCACAGGGTAGAACCGCGTATAAGCTTTCTTCATTCGAGCAGATGCTACATTGTTTGATTTTTTCTTCATGATGTCGTAGTTTCTTTTGTCTGGTAATTTCCTCTTCCAAGCCCGCCATTGTGGTTTCCATTCCCAACATCGCTCCCCTCATGTCGATAATTTGTTCGTTGAGGCGTGATATTTCATCTGTGTGTCGGCATCGTGCTCTTGTTTCAGTGTCTGCAGTCGAAGTGGTGGTTGATGGAGGTCTAGTAGTTAACCATACACTGGCTAGTTCTCTATCACGGGTGTCGTCCTGGTTATCTTCTTGTTGTATGTCCTCCTCCATTCTGTTGTTGTTGTCTTGTTCACTTTCCCCGAGTTCTTCTTCTGTACTTGTTAACCTCGTTACATCTTCAAGAACGCGTTGAAAACTGGAGACAATAGCCATTCTGCCATCTTCTTCCCGGGTAATTATCTCGCTATGTTCTTCTTCTGTACCCCTATTCCTTGGATCTCTAGGTTGATGGGTAAATAAGGCTCGTCGTCTTAAACTCATGATGTGTAGTTGTTAATAAAATGTGTGAACATACACGTTATTTATACTCGGCTGTGTGTGTGTGTGTTTTCAAGATGGTGGCTTGTTTTTTGTATGTTAGGGGTAGTCGGTTTTCAAGATGGTGGTCAAGGTCAATTTCACTTTCCCGATCCCCTAGCAATCCACTTTCCCGATCCCCAGCCCTCATTTGCATATGTGTTTCAAGATCCCCAGCCTGTCACTTTCCCGATGCCCAGCCCTCATTTGCATATGTGTTTCAAGATCCCCAGCCTGTCACTTTCCCGATGCCCAGCCCTCATTTGCATATGTGTTTCAAGATCCCCAGCCTGTCACTTTCCCGATCCCCAGCCGCCCTCATTTACCACGCTTATCAAAATAAATTTTCCTACCCCTTATACCGGGGTTTTTAAAACAATTTTTAAAGTCCCTTATCCCTGGGACTATGTAATATTAAATCCTGTGTATATATATATTATAAGTTATACCAGTGTCTTGCGTTGGTATACAGGCTGATATTTCGTCGAGAAGATAAATATTTTCAAGAGCCCGGGCGAGTGAAAATATTTATCTTCGAGACGAAATATCAGCCTGTATATCAACGCAAGACACTGGTATAACGAATTTATCACATTGAAGAGCTATTTTTCTGGTTGGTTTAACATATATCACCAACTCAAAAGAAAAACAGGCATAACTCAACGTTGAACAACGACAACGTAAGACATCGTGAGTCGGACAGGCAGCTTCGATCTCTTTTCGATCTGTTCCGCGATGAACAATAAACTGGATGAAATACTTAGCTGACATTCTGACGTTCCTGTTTATGTGGCATATAAAGCTTTGGATGATAATTTATTTCTTATCTTCATCCGCAAATACACAATTTGCCTCGCACAACTTGTTCCAGTAGCGGAACTCGCCCATACAAACTCGCGCAGACAAATTCGCCTGAAACAGGCTTTGCCTGCAGGTGTTGCACGCGAGTCCTTGACTGCGTTGGTATATGGGCACGCGCGTCCTTCACAGCATTGGTATACGAGAATTCTGAATTGGTATACCAACGGTGGATAACGAATACGGTCTAATGCACTATGGTAATTAACCAATCAAAACCCTACAATTTACTCTGAAATGTGATAAATAAAGATATTCGTTCTCACAAGAACGGTTGATAGTGGACAGGCATTGTTTTTTTTTATGTAGTTTGCTAATAAAAATTAAAAGGAAATGTAGGCCATCTGTGCTTTCATGTGCTAAGTTAAAATGTATAGCATTGTAATGTAACTGAGTAAACCCATCAGATGTGTGTACTTTATATTCTGGCTTGACAAACGATGTTATGGTCAGCCCATTCTACTCTAGGACTCTAATTAATATGTAAATTTGTTAAATGCCGCTTGCCGGTGTTTGCTTCGCAGGCGTCATCAAAACCTTTTTTTTTGTGATTTTTTCCTTTGTATATCAGATTTCCTGCAAATCATTTATTGTGTCAATTGCTAAGGTGTGTATTTAACACCACGCCGCTCTGACTATTCACTTGCATACAACTACCTAAACAAAGTACAAACAATTAACCTATGTTTTTGTTTTCTAACCGGGAGCCCTCCGTTCAAATGCCACGGAGGTTTCGAGTTATTGTAATGTTCTTATTGTATCTGTATATAGGTGTTTTTCTTCTGCGTCTTTGTTTTGTATATATGTCTATCTTTGAGAAATGGGTGTATTTTATTACCTTATCTTGCATTTTGAAACTGGATTTATTCATTAATTTAAACCTAAAAATCCCCAATGGATGACTGTGAATGTAATGAAGATTTTCCATTCCCTGGCCCAACATGGCCCCCACCGTTCTCCAATGAAAACATTCTCCCGGTAGAATTTGAATTAAACTCCGTCACTCATTCCGAAATAGACCTTTCATTTCTAAGCAACAAATGTTTCAATCCAATCGAATTAAATGATTTAGATCATTGTAAAACGCATACAGATGACAATGAATATGAAATTTCTCACTGGCAGAATATTAACTCCCATCAGTCCAACTATTTTACGGAAACATCTTTTGCAGAAGAGCCAGAAGTAAACAACGCAAATAACAGTGGGTCTTTATCGTGTTTACACCTGAATGCTAGGAGTCTAAGAAAACATTTTTCTGAAATTACTGGATTCATTCAGAATCTGAATCACCAATTTTCTATCCTGGGATTTTCTGAAAGCTGGCTGGATCCTGTGTTTGAACGTCTATTCGATATACCTGGATATAAACCTTTCCCTTCCTCACGAACTAAAAGAAAGGGTGGCGGTCTCATTCTATATGTTAAGGATACCATTCAATCTTGCAAAGTTCGCGACGACCTG